>JANJXV010001405.1:115000-129799 GCA_024803745.1 Megascapheus bottae | reverse complement strand
GGTTAATGTTAGGGTTAGGTTAAGGGTTAGGGTTAGGTTTAGGGTTTGGATAAGGGTTAGGGTTAGGGTAAGGGTAAGTGTTAGTGTTAGGGTTAGGGTTAGGGATAGGGTAAGGGTTAGGGTTAGGGTTGAGGTTAGGTTTAGGGTTGGGGTTAAGGTTAGATTTAGGGTTAGGGTAAGGGTAAGTGTTAGGGTTAGGGTTAGGGGTAGTATAAGTGTTATGGTTATGGTTATGGTTAGGGTTAGGGTAAGGGAAAGGGTTAGGGTTACGTTTAGGCTTAGGGTTAAGAGTGAGGTTAGGGTTAGGGTTAGGGTTAGGGTAAGGGTTAGGGTTAGAATTAGGTTAAGGGTCAGGGTAAGGGTGAGGGTTAGGGTTAGGTTTGGGGTTAGGGTAAGGGTTAGGGTTAGGGTTAGCGTTAGAATAAGGGTTAGGGTTAGGGTAAGTGTGAGTATTAGGGTTAGGGTTAGGGTTATGTTTAGGGTAAGCTTTAGGGTTAGGGTTAGGCTTAGGTGTTAGGGTAAGGGTTAGGTTAGGGTTAGGGTTTGGGTAAGGGTAAAGGTTAGGGTTAGGGTTAGGGTTAGGGTTAGTTTTAGTGTTAGGGTTAGGGTAAGGGTAACGGTTAGGGTTAGGGTTAGGGTTAGCATTAAGGTTAGGGTTAGGGTTAGGGTTAGGTTTAGGGTTAGGGTTACGGTTACGGTTAGGGTTAGGGTTTAGAGTTAGTGTTACGTTTTGGGTTAGGGTTATGGTAAGGATAAGAGTTAGGGTTAGGGATAGGGTTAAGGTTCGGGTTAGGTTTAGGGTTAGGGTTAGGGTAAGTGGTATGGTTAGGGTTATGGTTATGGTTAAGCTTAGGGTTAGAGTTAGGTTAAGGGTAAGAGTTAGGGTTAGGTTTAGGGTTAGCGTTAGGGTTACGGTTAGGGTTAGGGTTTAGAGTTAGTGTTAGGTTTCGGGTTAGGGTTAGGGTAAGGATAAGAGTTAGGGTTAGGGATAGGGTTAGGGTTCGGGTTAGGTTTAGGGTTAGGGTTAGGGTAAGTGGTAGGGTTAGGGTTATGGTTATGGTTAAGGTTAGGGTTAGAGTTAGGTTAAGAGTAAGGGTTAGGGTTAGGGTTAGGGTTAGGGTAAGTGTTAGAGTTAGGGTTAGGGTTAGGGTTAGGGTAAGGGTAAGGGTTAAGGTTAAGGTTAAGGTTAGGGTTAAGAATGAGGTTAGGGTTAGGGTTAGGGTAAGGGTTAGGGTTAGGGTTAGGGTAAGGGTTAGGGTAAGGGTGAGGGTTAGGGTTACGTTAGGGTTAGGGTAATGGTATGTGTTAAGGTTAGGGTTAGGGTTAAGATTGGGTTAAGGGTTAGGGTTAGGGTTAGGGTAAGGGGTAGGGCTAGGGTTAGGGTTAGGGTAAGCGTTAGGGTTATGGTTAGGGTTAGGGTTTAGGAAAGGTTTAGGGTTAGGGTTAGGGTTAGGGTTAGGGGTTAGGGTTAGTGTTAGGTTTCAGGTTAGGGTTAGGGTAAGGATAAGAGTTAGGGTTAGGGATAGCGTTAGGTTTCGGGTTAGGTTTAGGGTTACGGTTAGGGTTACGGTTAGGGTTAGGGGTTAGGGTTAGTGTTAGGTTTCGGGTTAGGGTTAGGGTAAGGATAAGAGTTAGGGTTAGGGATAGCGTTAGGCTTCGGGTTAGGTTTAGGGTTAGGGTTAGGGTTACGGTTAGTGTTAGGGGTTAGGGTTAGTGTTAGGTTTCGGGTTAGGGTTAGGGTAAGGATAAGAGTTAGGGTTAGGGATACGGTTAGGGTTCAGGTTAGGTTTAGGTTTAGGGTAAGGGGTAGGGTTAGGGTTATGGTTATGGTTATGGTTAAGGTTAGGGTTAGAGTTAGGTTAAGGTTAAGGGTTAGGCGTTAGGGTTAATGTTAGGGTTAGGTTAAGGGTTAGGGTTAGGTTTAGGGTTTGGATAAGGGTTAGGGTTAGGGTAATGGTAAGTGTTAGTGTTAGGGTTAGGGTTAGGGATAGGGTAAGGGTTAGGGTTAGGGTTGAGGTTAGGTTTAGGGTTGGGGTTAAGGTTAGATTTAGGGTTAGGGTAAGGGTAAGTGTTAGGGTTAGGGTTAGGGGTAGTGTAAGTGTTATGGTTATGGTTATGGTTAGGGTTAGGGTAAGGGTAAGGGTTAGGGTTATGTTTAGGCTTAGGGTTAAGAGTGAGGTTAGGGTTAGGGTTAGGGTAAGGGTTAGGGTTAGAATTAGGTTAAGGGTCAGGGTAAGGGTGAGGGTTAGGGTTAGGATTGGGGTTAGGGTAAGGGTATGGGTTAGGGTTAGGGTTAGGGTTAAGATTGGATTTAGGGTTAGGGTTAGAGTAAGGGTTAGGTTTAGGGATAGGGTAAGGGTTAGGTTTAGGTTTAGGATTAAAGTTAGAGTTAGAGTTAGGTTGAGGTTAAGGGTAAGGGTAAGGGTTAGGTTAAGTGTAAGGGTTAGGGTTAGGGTTAGGGTTAGGGAAAGGGTTAGGGTTAGGGTTAGGGTTAGAATAAGGGTTAGGGTTAGGGTAAGTGTGAGTGTTAGGTTTAGGGTTAGGGTTATGTTTAGGGTAAGCTTTAGGGTTAGGGATAGGGTTAGGTGTTAGGGTAAGGGTTAGGTTAGTGTTAGGGTTTGGGTAAGGGTAAGGGTTAGGGTTAGGGTTAGGGTTAGTTTTAGTGTTAGTGTTAGGGTAAGGGTAACGGTTAGGGTTAGGGTTAGGGTTAGCGTTAAGGTTAGGGTTAGGGTTAGGTTTAGGGTTAGGGTTAGGGTTACGGTTAGGTTTAGGGTTTAGAGTTAGTGTTAGGTTTTGGGTTAGGGTTATGGTAAGGATAAGAGTTAGGGTTAGGGATAGGGTTAAGTTTCAGGTTAGGTTTAGGGTTAGGGTTAGGGTAAGTGGTAGGGTTAGGGTTATGGTTATGGTTAAGCTTAAGGTTAGAGTTAGGTTAAGGGTAAGGGTTAGGGTTAGGTTTAGGGTTAGGGTAAGTGTTAGAGTTAGGGTTAGGGTTAGGGTTAGGGTAAGGGTAAGGGTTAAGGTTAAGGTTAAGGTTAGGGTTAAGAATGAGGTTAGGGTTAGGGTTAAGGTAAGGGTTAGGGTTAGGGTAAGGGTACGGGTGAGGTTAAGGGTGAGGGTTAGGGTTAGGTTAGGGTTAGGATAATGATATGTGTTAAGGTTAGGGTTAGGGTTAAGATTGAGTTAAGGGTTAGGGTTAGGGTTAGGGTAAGGGGTAGGGTTAGGGTTAGGGTTAGGGTAAGCGTTAGGGTTATGGTTAGGGTTAGGGTTTAGGAAAGGGTTAGGGTTAGGGTTAGGTTTAGGATAAGGGTTAGGGTTAGGGAAAGTGTGAGTGTTAGGGTTAGGGTTAGGGTTATGGTTAGGGTAAGTTTTAGGGTTAGGGTTAGGGTTAGGTGTTAGTGTAAGCGTTAGGGTTAGGGTTAAGGTTTGGATAAGGGAAAGGGTTAGGTTTAGGGTTAGGGTTAGTTTCAGTGTTAGGGTAAGTGTAAGGGTTAGGTTAAGGGTGAGGGTTAGGGTTAGGTTAGGGTTAGGGTAATGATATGTGTTAAGGTTAGGGTTAGGGTTAAGATTGAGTTAAGGGTTAGGGTTAGGGTTAGGGTTAGAGTTAGGGTTAGGGTTAGGGTTAGGTGTAGGGTTAGGGTTTGGGTAAGGGTAAGGGGTAGGGTTAGGGTTAGGGTTAGGAAAGGGTAAGGTTTAGGGTTATGGTAAGGATTAGTGTTAGGGTTAGGGTTAGGGTAAGGATTAGGGTTAGGGTTAGGGTTAGGGTTACGGTTAGGATTAGTGGTTAGGTTTATTGTTAGGTTTAGGTTTAGGGTTAGGGAAAGGATAAGATTTAGGGTTAGGGATAGGGTTAGGTTTCAGGTTAGGTTTAGGGTTAGGGTTAGGGTAATTGGTAGGTTTAGGGTTATCGTTATGGTTAAGGTTAGGGTTAGAGTTAGGGTAAGGTAAAGGTTAGGGTTAGGTTTAGGGTTAGGGTAAGTGTTACAGTTAGGGCTAGGGTTATGGTTAGGGTAAGGGTAAGGGTGAGGGTTAAGGTTACGGTTAGGGTTAGGGTTAGGGTTAGGGTAAGGGTAAGGGTAAGGTTTTGGTTTGGTTTAGGGTTAGGGTTAGTTTAAGGGTAAGGTTTAGGTTTAGGGTTAGGTTTAGGATTATGGTTAGGGTAAGGATAAGGGTTAGAATTCAGGTTAGGGTTAGGGTTAGGGTTAGGGTTAGGGTAAGGGTAAGGGTTAGGGTTAGGGTTAGGGTTAGGTTTAGGGTAAGGCAAAGGGTTAGAGTTCAGGTTAGTGTTATGGTTAGGGTTAGGGTTAAGGTTACGGTGAGTGTAAGGGCAAGGGTTAGTGTTAGGATTAGGGTTAGGGTTAGGGTAAGGGTAAGGGTTGGGGTTAGGTTTAGCGTTAAGATTAGGGTTAGGGTTAGGTTTATGTTTAGGATTAGGGTTAGGGTTAGGGTAAGGTTTAGGGTTAGGGTTAGGGTCAGGATTAGGCTTAGTTTTAGAGACAGGGTTAGGGTTAGGGTTAGGGCTAGGGTTATGATTGAGGTTAGGATTAGGGTTAGGGTTAGGGTAAGGGTTAGGGTTAGGGTTAGGGTTTGGGTTAGGGTAAGGGTAAGGGTTAGGGTTAGGGTTAGGGTTAGGATTATGGTTGAGATTAGGGTTAGAGTTAGAGGAAGGGTTCGGGTTAGGGTTAGGGTAAGGGTTAGGGTTAGGGTTAGCGTTATGTTTAGAGTTAGGTTTAGTGTTAGAGTAAGGGTAAGGGTTAAGGTTAGGGTTAGGGTAAGGGTTAGGGTTAGGGGTTAGGGTTAATGTTAGGGTTAGGTTAAGGGTTAGGTTTAGGGTTACGGTTAGGGTTAGAATAAGGGTTAGGGTTAGGGTAAGGGAAAGTATTAGACTTAGGGTTAGGGTAAGGGTTAGAGTAAGGGTTAGGGTTAGGGTTAGGGTTAGGGAAAGGGTAAGGGTTAGGGTTAGGTTTAGGGTTAAGATTGAGTTTAGGGTTAGGGTTAGAGTAAGGGTTAGGGTTAGGGTTAGGGTAAGGGTTAGGTTTAGGGTTAGGGTTAGGGTTAGAGTTAGGGTTAGGGTTAGGGTAAGGGTAAGGGTTAGGGTTAGGGTTAGGGTTAGTGTTAGGGTTAGGTTAAGGATTAGGTTTAGGGTTATGGTTAGGATAAGGTTTAGGCTTAGGTTAAGGTGAAGTGTTTGGGATAGGGGTAGGGTTAGGGTAAGGGTTAGGGTTAGGGTTAGGTTTAGGTGTTAGGGTTAGGGTGAGGGGTAGGGTTAGGTTTAGCATTAGGGTTAGGGTTCCGGTTAGTGTTAGATTAAGGGTTAGGGTTAGGGTTAGTTTTAGGGTTAGGGTTAGGGTAATGATAAGGGTTAGGGTTAGGGTAAGGGTTAGGTTTAGGGTAAAGGTTAGGTTTAGGATTAGGGTTAGGGTTAGGTGTAGGGTTAGGGTTAGGGTAAGTGTAAGTGTTAGGGTAAGGGTTAGGGTAAGGGTTAGGGTTAGGTTTAGGGTTAGGTTTAGGGTAAGGGCAAGGGTTAGTTTTAGGGTTAAGGTTAGGGTTATGGTTAGGGTTAGTTTTAGGGTTAGATTTAGGGTAAGGGTAAGGGTTAAGGTTAGGTTTACTGTTAGGATTAAGGTTAGGGTTAGGGTTAGGGTTAGGGTTAGGGTAAGGTTTAGGGTTAGGTTAGGGTAAGGGTTAGGCTTAGGGTTAGTGTTAGGGTTAGAGTTATGTTTAGGGTTAGATTAAGGGTAAGGGTTAGGGTTAGAGTTAGGGTTAGGTTAAGCGTTAGGGTTAGGGTTAGGGTTAGGGTCAGGATAAGGGTTAGGGTTAGGGTAAGTGTAAGTGTTAGGGTTATGGTTAGGGTTATGGTTAGGGTTATGGTTAGGGTTAGGGTTAGGTGTCAGGGTGTGGGTAAGGGTTAGGGTTGGGGTTAGGGTTAGGGTTACGGTTACAGTTAGGGTTAAGTTTAGGGTTAGGGTTAGGCTTAGGGTTAGGTTTAGGGTTAGTGTTAGGGTAAGGTTTAGGGTTAGGGTTAGGGTCAGGTTTAGGCTTAGTGTTATGGTTTTGGTTAGGGTTAGAGTTAGAGGAAGGGTTAGGGTAAGGGTTAGGGTTAGAGTTAGGGTTAGGGTTAGGGGTTAGGGTAAGAGTAAGGGTTATGGTTAGGGGTTAGGGTTAATGTTAGAGTTAGGTTAAGGGTTAGGTTTTGGGTTAGGGTTAGGGTTAGGATAATTGTTAGGGTTAGGGTAAGGGTAAATGTTAGGGTTAGGGTTAGGGTTAGTGTAAGGGTTAGGGTTATGATTAGGGTTAAGTTTAGGGTTGGGGTTAAGGTTAATGTTAGGGTTAGGGTAAGGGTAAGTGTTAGGGTTAGTGTTAGGGTTAGGGTTAGTGTTAGGGTTAGGGTTAGGGTAAGGGTAAAGGTAAGGGTTAGGGTTAGGGTTAGTGTTAGGGTTAGAGTTAGGTTTAGGGGTAGGGAAAGTGTTAGGGTTAGGGTTAGGGTTAGAATAAGGGTTAGGGTTAGGGTAAGTGTGAGTGTTAGGGTTAGGGTTAGGGTTATGTTTAGGTTAAGCTTTAGGATTAGGGTTAGGGTTAGGTGTTAGGGTAAGGGTTAGGTTAGGGTTAGGGTTTGGGTAAGGGTAAGGGTTAGGGTTAGGGTTAGGGTTAGTTTTAGTGTTAGGGTTAGGGTAAGGGTAACGGTTAGGGTTAGGGATAGGGTTAGCGTTAAGGTTAGGGTTAGGGTTAGGGTTAGGTTTAGGGTTAGGGTTAGGGTTAGGGTTAAGTTTAGGGTTAGGGTTAGGTTTAGGGTTAGGATTAGGGTTAGGGTTAGGGTGAGGTTTCGGGTTAGGGTTAGGGTCAGGTTTACCCATAGTGTTAGGGATAGGTTAAGGGTTAGGGTTAAGGTTAGTATTAGGGATAAGTTTGAGGTTAGGATTAGGGTTAGGGTTAGGCTAAGGTTTAGGGTTAGGGTTAGGGTAAGGGTTAGGGTTAGGTTTAGGGTGAGGGTAAGGGTAAGGGTTAGGGTTAGTGTTAGGGTTATGGTTGAGGTTAGGGTTAGAGTTAGAGGAAGGGTTAGGGTAAGGGTTAGGGTTAGGTTTAGGGTCAGGGTTAGGGTTAGGGGTTAGGGTTAGGTTTAGGGTAAGGGTTAGGTTTAGGTTTAGGGTCAGGGTTAGGGTTAGGGGTAGGGTTAATGTTAGGGTTAGGTTAAGGGTTAGGTTTAGGGTTAGGTTTAGGTTAAGGGTAAGGGTTAGGGTTAGGTTTAGGGTTAGGGAAAGGGTTAGGGTTAGGGTTAGGGTTAGAATAAGGGTTAGGGTTAGGGTAAGTGTGAGTGTTAGGGTTAGGGTTAGGGTTATGTTTAGTGTAAGGTTTAGGGTTAGGGTTAGGGTAGGTGTTAGGGTAAGGGTTAGGGTTAGGTTTAGATTTAGGTTTTGGGTAAGGGTAAGGGTTAGGGTTAGGGTTAGGGATAGGGTTAGTTTTAGTGTTAGGGTTAGGGTAAGGGTAACAGTTAGGGTTAGGTTTAGGGTTAGTGTTAAGGTTAGGGTTAGGGTTAGGGTTAGGTTTAGGGTTAATGTTAGGGTTAGGGGTTAGGGTTAGTTTTTGGTTTCGGGTTAGAGTTAGGGTAAGGATAATAGTTAGGGTTAGGGATAGCGTTAGGTTTCGGGTTAGGTTTAGGGTTAGGGTTAGGGTTACGGTTAGGGTTAGGGGTTAGGGTTAGTGTTAGGTTTCGGTTAGGGTTAGGGTAAGGATAAGAGTTAGGGTTAGGGATAGCGTTAGGCTTCGGGTTAGGTTTAGGGTTAGGGTTAGGGTTACGGTTAGGGTTAGGGGTTAGGGTTAGTGTTAGGTTTCGGGTTAGGGTTAGGGTTAGGATAAGAGTTAGGGTTAGGGATAAGGTTAGGGTTCAGGTTAGGTTTAGGTTTAGGTTTAGGGTAAGGGGTAGGGTTAGGGTTATGGTTATGTTTAAGTTTAGGGTTAGAGTTAGGTTAAGGTTAAGGGTTAGGCGTTAGGGTTAATGTTAGGGTTAGGTTAAGGGTTAGGGTTAGGTTTAGGGTTTGGATAAGGGTTAGGGTTAGGGTAAGGGTAAGTGTTAGTGTTAGGGTTAGGGTTAGGGATAGGGTAAGGGTTAGGGTTAGGGTTGAGGTTAGGTTTAGGGTTGGGGTTAAGGTTAGATTTAGGGTTAGGGTAAGGGTAAGTGTTAGGGTTAGGGTTAGGGGTAGTATAAGTGTTATGGTTATGGTTATGGTTAGGGTTAGGGTAAGGGAAAGGGTTAGGGTTACGTTTAGGCTTAGGGTTAAGAGTGAGGTTAGGGTTAGGGTTAGGGTTAGGGTAAGGGTTAGGGTTAGAATTAGGTTAAGGGTCAGGGTAAGGGTGAGGGTTAGGGTTAGGTTTGGGGTTAGGGTAAGGGTTAGGGTTAGGGTTAGCGTTAGAATAAGGGTTAGGGTTAGGGTAAGTGTGAGTATTAGGGTTAGGGTTAGGGTTATGTTTAGGGTAAGCTTTAGGGTTAGGGTTAGGCTTAGGTGTTAGGGTAAGGGTTAGGTTAGGGTTAGGGTTTGGGTAAGGGTAAAGGTTAGGGTTAGGGTTAGGGTTAGGGTTAGTTTTAGTGTTAGGGTTAGGGTAAGGGTAACGGTTAGGGTTAGGGTTAGGGTTAGCATTAAGGTTAGGGTTAGGGTTAGGGTTAGGTTTAGGGTTAGGGTTACGGTTACGGTTAGGGTTAGGGTTTAGAGTTAGTGTTACGTTTTGGGTTAGGGTTATGGTAAGGATAAGAGTTAGGGTTAGGGATAGGGTTAAGGTTCGGGTTAGGTTTAGGGTTAGGGTTAGGGTAAGTGGTATGGTTAGGGTTATGGTTATGGTTAAGCTTAGGGTTAGAGTTAGGTTAAGGGTAAGAGTTAGGGTTAGGTTTAGGGTTAGCGTTAGGGTTACGGTTAGGGTTAGGGTTTAGAGTTAGTGTTAGGTTTCGGGTTAGGGTTAGGGTAAGGATAAGAGTTAGGGTTAGGGATAGGGTTAGGGTTCGGGTTAGGTTTAGGGTTAGGGTTAGGGTAAGTGGTAGGGTTAGGGTTATGGTTATGGTTAAGGTTAGGGTTAGAGTTAGGTTACGAGTAAGGGTTAGGGTTAGGGTTAGGGTTAGGGTAAGTGTTAGAGTTAGGGTTAGGGTTAGGGTTAGGGTAAGGGTAAGGGTTAAGGTTAAGGTTAAGGTTAGGGTTAAGAATGAGGTTAGGGTTAGGGTTAGGGTAAGGGTTAGGGTTAGGGTTAGGGTAAGGGTTAGGGTAAGGGTGAGGGTTAGGGTTACATTAGGGTTAGGGTAATGGTATGTGTTAAGGTTAGGGTTAGGGTTAAGATTGGGTTAAGGGTTAGGGTTAGGGTTAGGGTAAGGGGTAGGGCTAGGGTTAGGGTTAGGGTAAGCGTTAGGGTTATGGTTAGGGTTAGGGTTTAGGAAAGGTTTAGGGTTAGGGTTAGGGTTAGGGTTAGGGGTTAGGGTTAGTGTTAGGTTTCAGGTTAGGGTTAGGGTAAGGATAAGAGTTAGGGTTAGGGATAGCGTTAGGTTTCGGGTTAGGTTTAGGGTTACGGTTAGGGTTACGGTTAGGGTTAGGGGTTAGGGTTAGTGTTAGGTTTCGGGTTAGGGTTAGGGTAAGGATAAGAGTTAGGGTTAGGGATAGCGTTAGGCTTCGGGTTAGGTTTAGGGTTAGGGTTAGGGTTACGGTTAGTGTTAGGGGTTAGGGTTAGTGTTAGGTTTCGGGTTAGGGTTAGGGTAAGGATAAGAGTTAGGGTTAGGGATACGGTTAGGGTTCAGGTTAGGTTTAGGTTTAGGGTAAGGGGTAGGGTTAGGGTTATGGTTATGGTTATGGTTAAGGTTAGGGTTAGAGTTAGGTTAAGGTTAAGGGTTAGGCGTTAGGGTTAATGTTAGGGTTAGGTTAAGGGTTAGGGTTAGGTTTAGGGTTTGGATAAGGGTTAGGGTTAGGGTAATGGTAAGTGTTAGTGTTAGGGTTAGGGTTAGGGATAGGGTAAGGGTTAGGGTTAGGGTTGAGGTTAGGTTTAGGGTTGGGGTTAAGGTTAGATTTAGGGTTAGGGTAAGGGTAAGTGTTAGGGTTAGGGTTAGGGGTAGTGTAAGTGTTATGGTTATGGTTATGGTTAGGGTTAGGGTAAGGGTAAGGGTTAGGGTTATGTTTAGGCTTAGGGTTAAGAGTGAGGTTAGGGTTAGGGTTAGGGTAAGGGTTAGGGTTAGAATTAGGTTAAGGGTCAGGGTAAGGGTGAGGGTTAGGGTTAGGATTGGGGTTAGGGTAAGGGTATGGGTTAGGGTTAGGGTTAGGGTTAAGATTGGATTTAGGGTTAGGGTTAGAGTAAGGGTTAGGTTTAGGGATAGGGTAAGGGTTAGGTTTAGGTTTAGGATTAAAGTTAGAGTTAGAGTTAGGTTGAGGTTAAGGGTAAGGGTAAGGGTTAGGTTAAGTGTAAGGGTTAGGGTTAGGGTTAGGGTTAGGGAAAGGGTTAGGGTTAGGGTTAGGGTTAGAATAAGGGTTAGGGTTAGGGTAAGTGTGAGTGTTAGGTTTAGGGTTAGGGTTATGTTTAGGGTAAGCTTTAGGGTTAGGGTTAGGGTTAGGTGTTAGGGTAAGGGTTAGGTTAGTGTTAGGGTTTGGGTAAGGGTAAGGGTTAGGGTTAGGGTTAGGGTTAGTTTTAGTGTTAGTGTTAGGGTAAGGGTAACGGTTAGGGTTAGGGTTAGGGTTAGCGTTAAGGTTAGGGTTAGGGTTAGGTTTAGGGTTAGGGTTAGGGTTACGGTTAGGTTTAGGGTTTAGAGTTAGTGTTAGGTTTTGGGTTAGGGTTATGGTAAGGATAAGAGTTAGGGTTAGGGATAGGGTTAAGTTTCGGGTTAGGTTTAGGGTTACGGTTAGGGTAAGTGGTAGGGTTAGGGTTATGGTTATGGTTAAGCTTAAGGTTAGAGTTAGGTTAAGGGTAAGGGTTAGGGTTAGGTTTAGGGTTAGGGTAAGTGTTAGAGTTAGGGTTAGGGTTAGGGTTAGGGTAAGGGTAAGGGTTAAGGTTAAGGTTAAGGTTAGGGTTAAGAATGAGGTTAGGGTTAGGGTTAAGGTAAGGGTTAGGGTTAGGGTAAGGGTACGGGTTAGGTTAAGGGTGAGGGTTAGGGTTAGGTTAGGGTTAGGATAATGATATGTGTTAAGGTTAGGGTTAGGGTTAAGATTGAGTTAAGGGTTAGGGTTAGGGTTAGGGTAAGGGGTAGGGTTAGGGTTAGGGTTAGGGTAAGCGTTAGGGTTATGGTTAGGGTTAGGGTTTAGGAAAGGGTTAGGGTTAGGGTTAGGTTTAGGGTTAAGATTGAGTTTAGGGTTAGGGTTAGAGTAAGGGTTAGGGTTAGGGTTAGGGTAAGGGTTAGGTTTAGGGTTAGGGTTAGGGTTAGAGTTAGGGTTAGGGTTAGGGTAAGGGTAAGGGTTAGGGTTAGGGTTAGGGTTAGTGTTAGGGTTAGGTTAAGGATTAGGTTTAGGGTTATGGTTAGGATAAGGTTTAGGCTTAGGTTAAGGTGAAGTGTTTGGGATAGGGGTAGGGTTAGGGTAAGGGTTAGGGTTAGGGTTAGGTTTAGGTGTTAGGGTTAGGGTGAGGGGTAGGGTTAGGTTTAGCATTAGGGTTAGGGTTCCGGTTAGTGTTAGATTAAGGGTTAGGGTTAGGGTTAGTTTTAGGGTTAGGGTTAGGGTAATGATAAGGGTTAGGGTTAGGGTAAGGGTTAGGTTTAGGGTAAAGGTTAGGTTTAGGATTAGGGTTAGGGTTAGGTGTAGGGTTAGGGTTAGGGTAAGTGTAAGTGTTAGGGTAAGGGTTAGGGTAAGGGTTAGGGTTAGGTTTAGGGTTAGGTTTAGGGTAAGGGCAAGGGTTAGTTTTAGGGTTAAGGTTAGGGTTATGGTTAGGGTTAGTTTTAGGGTTAGATTTAGGGTAAGGGTAAGGGTTAAGGTTAGGTTTACTGTTAGGATTAAGGTTAGGGTTAGGGTTAGGGTTAGGGTTAGGGTAAGGTTTAGGGTTAGGTTAGGGTAAGGGTTAGGCTTAGGGTTAGTGTTAGGGTTAGAGTTAGGTTTAGGGTTAGATTAAGGGTAAGGGTTAGGGTTAGAGTTAGGGTTAGGTTAAGCGTTAGGGTTAGGGTTAGGGTTAGGGTCAGGATAAGGGTTAGGGTTAGGGTAAGTGTAAGTGTTAGGGTTATGGTTAGGGTTATGGTTAGGGTTATGGTTAGGGTTAGGGTTAGGTGTCAGGGTGTGGGTAAGGGTTAGGGTTGGGGTTAGGGTTAGGGTTACGGTTACAGTTAGGGTTAAGTTTAGGGTTAGGGTTAGGCTTAGGGTTAGGTTTAGGGTTAGTGTTAGGGTAAGGTTTAGGGTTAGGGTTAGGGTCAGGTTTAGGCTTAGTGTTATGGTTTTGGTTAGGGTTAGAGTTAGAGGAAGGGTTAGGGTAAGGGTTAGGGTTAGAGTTAGGGTTAGGGTTAGGGGTTAGGGTAAGAGTAAGGGTTATGGTTAGGGGTTAGGGTTAATGTTAGAGTTAGGTTAAGGGTTAGGGTAAGGGTAAATGTTAGGGTTAGGGTTAGGGTTAGTGTAAGGGTTAGGGTTATGATTAGGGTTAAGTTTAGGGTTGGGGTTAAGGTTAATGTTAGGGTTAGGGTAAGGGTAAGTGTTAGGGTTAGTGTTAGGGTTAGGGTTAGTGTTAGGGTTAGGGTTAGGGTAAGGGTAAAGGTAAGGGTTAGGGTTAGGGTTAGGCTTTGCGTTAAAGTTGATGTTAGGGTTAGGGTTAGGGTGAGGGTAAGGGTTAGGTTTACGTTAAGGGTTATGGTAAGGTTGAGGGTTAGGGTTACCGTTAGGGTAAGGGTAAGGGTGAGGGTAAGGGTTAGGGTTAAGATTGAGGTTAGGGTTAGGGTTAGATTAATAGTTAGGGTTAGGGTAAAGATTAGGGTTAGGGTTAGCGTTAGGGATAGAGTTAGGGTTAGGGTTAGGGTAAGAGTAAGAGTTAGGGTTAGGTTTAGTGTTAGGGTTAGGGTTAGGGTGAGAATTAGGTTTAGGTTTGGTTAAGGGTAAGGGTTAGGGTTAGGGTTAGGGTTAGGGTTAGGGTAAGAGTTAGGGTTAGGGTTAGGATAAGTGTTAGGGTTAGGGTTAGGGTTATGGTTAGGGTAAGGGTTAGGCTTAGGGTTAGGGTAGGGTAAGTGTTAGGGTTACGGTTAGGGTTAGGGTAAGTGTTAGGGTAAGGGTTAGGGTTGGGATTAGGTTTAGAGTAAGTGTTTGGGTTAGGTTTAGGGTTAGGTTTAGGGTAAGGGTTAGGGTTAGGGTTAGGGTTAGGGTTAGTTTTAGGGTTAGGGTTAGGGTAAGGGTAAGGGTTAGGATAAGGGTTAGGGTTAGGGTAAAACTTAGGTTTAGGATTAGAGTTAGGGTGAGCGTTAGGATAAGTGTTAGAATTAGTGTTAAGGTTAGGGTTAGCGTAAGGGTAAGGGTTAGGGTAAGGGTAAGTGTTAGGGTTAGCGTTAGGGTTATGGTTAGGTTAAGGGTTATCGTTAGATTTAGGGTTAGGGTAAGTGTTAGGGTTAGGTTTAGGGTTAGGGTTAGGGTAAGGGTAAGGCTTAGGGTTAGGGTTAGGGTTAAGGTTAGATTTAGGGTTAGGGTAAGGGTAAGGGTTAGGGTTAGGGTAAGGGTAAGGGTTAGCGTTAGGGTTAGGGTTAGGCTTAGAGGTTACGGTTAGGGTTAGGGTTAGGGTTAGTGTAAGGGTAAGGATTAGGTTTAGGGTTAGGGTTAGTTTTAGGGTTAGGGTTAGGGTAAGGATAAGGGTTAGAGTTCAGGTTAATGGTAGGGTTAGGGTTAGGGTTAAGTTTAGGGTGAGGTTAAGGGTGAGGGTTAGGGTTAGGTTTAGGGTTAGGTTTAGGGTAAGGGTAAGTGTTAGGGTTAGGGTTAGGGTTAGGGTTAAGTTTAGGGTTAGGGTTAGGTTTAGGGTTAGAATTAGGGTTAGGGTTAGGGTGAGGTTCGGGTTAGGGTTAGGGTCAGGTTAAGGTTTATTGTTAGGGATAGGTTAAGGGTTAGGGTTAAGGTTAGGATTAGGGTTAAGTTTGAGGTTAGGATTAGGGTTAGGTTTAGGCCAAGGTTTAGGGTTAGGGTTAGGGTAAGGGTTAGGGTTAGGGTTAGGGTTAGGGTAAGGGTAAGGGTTAGTGTTAGTGTTAGGGTTATGGTTGAGGTTAGGGTTAGAGTTAGAGGAAGGGTTAGGGTAAGGGTTAGGGGTAGGTTTAGGGTTAGGGTTAGGGTTAGGGGTTAGGGTTAGGGTTAGGGTAAGGCTTAGGTTTAGGGGTTAGGGTTAAGGTTAGGGTTAAGTTAAGGGTTAGGTTTAGGGTTAGTGTTACGGTTAGGATAAGGGTTATGATTAGGGTAAAGGTAAGTGTTAGGGTTAGGGTTAGGGGTAGTGTAAGAGTTAGGGTTAGGGTTAGGTTTAGGATTGGGGTTAAGGTTAGGTTTAGGGTTAGGGTAAGGGTAAGTGTTAGGGTTAGGGTTACGGTTAGTGTTAGGGTTAGGGTTAGGGATAGGGTAAGGGTAAAGGTAAGGGTTAGGTTTAGGGTTAGGCTTTGGGTTAAGGTTGATATTAGGGTTAGGGTAGGGAAGGGTTAGGGTTAGGGTTAGGTTTAGGTTAAGATTTAGGGTAATGGTGATGGTTAGGGTTAGGGTTAGGGTAAGGGTATGGGTTAGGGTCAGGGTTAGGGTTAAGATTGAGGTTTGGTTAGGGTTAGATTAAGGGTTAGGGTTAGGGTAACAGTTAGGGTTAGGGTTAGGGTTAGAGTTAGGGTTAGGGTTAGTGTAAGAGTAAGGGTTAGGGTTAGGGTTA
>JANJXV010001405.1:5000-112500 GCA_024803745.1 Megascapheus bottae | reverse complement strand
GTTAGGGTTAATGTTAGGGTTAGGTTAAGGGTTAGGTTTAGGGTTAGGGTTAGGGTTAGGATAAGGGTTATGGTTAGGGTAAAGGTAAGTGTTAGTTTTAGGGTTAGGGTTAGGGTTAGTGTAAGGGTTAGGGTTAGGGTTAGGGTTAGGTTTAGGGTTGGGGTTAAGGTTAGGGTTAGGGTTATGGTAAGGGTAAGTGTTAGGGTTAGGGATAGGGTTAGGGTTAGTGTTAGGGTTAGGGTTAGGGATAGGGTAAGGGTAAAGGTAAGGGTTAAGGTTAGGGTTAGGCTTTGGGTTAAGGTTGATATTAGGGTTAGGGTTAGGGAAGGGTTAGGGTTAGTTTTAGGTTAAGGTTTAGGGTAAGAATGAGGGTTACGTTTAGGGGTAGGGTTAGGGTAAGGGTATTGGTTAGGTTAAGGGTTAGGGTTAAGATTGAGGTTTGGTTATGGTTAGATTAAGGGTTAGGGTTAGGGTAAGGGTTAGTGTTAGGGCTAGGTTAAGGGTTAGGATTAGGGTAAGGGTTAGGATAAGGGTTAGGGTTAGGGTAAGGGTAAGGGTTAGGGTTAGGGTTAGTGTTAGGTTTAGGGTAAAGGTAAGGGTTAGGGTTAGGTTTAGGTTTAGGGTTAGGGTAAGGGTTAGGTTTAGGGTTAGGGTTAGGGTTAGGGTTAGGGTAATGATAAGGGTGAGGGTTAGGGTAAGGGTAAGGGTTAGGGTTAGGTTTAGGGTTAGGGTTAGGGTAAGGGTAAGGGTTAGGTTTAGGGTTAGGGTTAGGGTTAAGGATAGGGTTAGGGTTAGGGTTTGGGTAAGGATAAGGGTTAGGGTTAGGGTTAGGGTTAAGGTTAGGGTTAGGGTTAGGTTGAGGGTAAGGGTAAGGGTTAGGGTTAGGTTTAGGTTTAGGTTTAGGTTTAGGGTTAAAGTTACGGTTAGGGTAAGCGTTAGGGGTAGGGTTAGGTTAGGGTAAGGGTAAGGGTAAGGGTTAGGTTTAGGGTTAGGGTTAGTTTTAGGGTTAAGGTTAGGGTTAGGGTTAGGGTTAGGGTTAGGGTTAGGGTTAGGGTAAGGGTAAGGGTAAGGGTTAGGTTTAGGGTTAGGGTTAGGTTTAGGGTTAAGGTTAGTGTTAGGGTTAGGGTTAGGGTTAGGATTAGGGTAAGGTTAAGGGTTAGGGTTAGGTTTAGGGTTAGGGTTAGTGTAAGGGTAAGGGTTAGGTTTAGGGTTAGGGTTAGGGTTAGGGATAGGGTTAGGGTTAGGGTTTGTGTAAGGATAAGTGTTAGGGTTAAAGTTAGGGTTAGGGTTAGGGTTAAGTTTTGTGTTAGGGTGAGTGTAAGGGTAAGGGTTAGGGTTAGGTTTAGGGTTAGGGTTAGGGTAAGGGTTAGGGTTAGGGTTAGGGTAAGGGTAAGGGTTAGGGTTAGGATTATGTTTAGGGTTGGGGTTAAGGTTAGGGTTAGGGTTAGCGTAAGGGTAACGGTTAGGGTTAGGGTTAGGGTTAGGGTTAGGGTTACGGTTAGAGTTAGGGTTAGGGTTAGGATAAGTGTTAGGTTAGGGTTAGGGTTAGGGTTAGGATAAGAGTTAGGGTTAGGGTTAGGGTAGGGTAAGTGTTAGGGTTAGGGTTAGGGTTAGGGTTAGGGTAAGTGTTAGGGTAAGGGTTAGGATTAGGATTAGGTTTAGAGTAAGTGTTTGGGTTAGGTTTAGGGTTAGGTTTAGGGTAAGGGTTAGGGTTAGGGTTAGGGTTAGGGTTAGTTTTAGGGTTAAGGTTAGGGTAAGGGTAAGGGTTAGGGTTAGGGTGAGGTTTCAGGTTAGGGTTAGGGTCAGGTTTAGCTTTAGTGTTAGGGATAGGTTAAGGGTTAGGTTTAAGGTTAGGATTAGGGTTAAGTTTGAGGTTAGGATTAGGGTTAGGGTTAGGCTAAGGTTTAGGGTTAGGGTTAGGGTAAGGGTTAGTGTTAGGGTTAGGGTTAGGGTAAAGGTAAGGTTTAGGGTTAGTGTTAGGGTTATGGTTGAGGTTAGGGTTAGAGTTAGAGGAAGGGTTAGGGTAAGGGTTAGGGTTAGGTTTAGGGTTAGGGTTAGGGTTAGGGGTTGGGGTTAGGGTTAGGGTAAGGGTTAGGGTTAGGGGTTAGGGTTAATGTTAGGGTTAGGTTAAGGGTTAGGTTTAGGGTTAGGGTTAGGGTTAGGATAAGGGTTATGGTTAGGGTAAAGGTAAGTGTTAGTTTTAGGGTTAGGGTTAGGGTTAGTGTAAGGGTTAGGGTTAGGGTTAGGGTTAGGTTTAGGGTTGGGGTTAAGGTTAGGGTTAGGGTTAGGGTAAGGGTAAGTGTTAGGGTTAGGGATAGGGTTAGGGTTAGGGATAGGGTAAGGGTAAAGGTAAGGGTTAAGGTTAGGGTTAGGCTTTGGGTTAAGGTTGATATTAGGGTTAGGGTTAGGGAAGGGTTAGGGTTAGTTTTAGGTTAAGGTTTAGGGTAAGAATGAGGGTTACGTTTAGGGGTAGGGTTAGGGTAAGGGTATGGGTTAGGGTAAGGGTTAGGGTTAAGATTGAGGTTTGGTTATGGTTAGATTAAGGGTTAGGGTTAGGGTAAGGGTTAGTGTTAGGGCTAGGTTAAGGGTTAGGATTAGGGTAAGGGTTAGGATAAGGGTTAGGGTTAGGGTAAGGGTAAGTGTTAGGGTTAGAGTTAGGGTTAGAGTTAAGTTTAGCGTTAGGTTAAGGGTTAGGGTTAGGGTAAGGGTAAGGTTTAGGGTTAGTGTTAGGGTTATGGTTGAGGTTAGGGTTAGAGTTAGAGGAAGGGTTAGGGTAAGGGTTAGGGTTAGGTTTAGGTGTTATGGTTAGGGTTAGGGTTAGGTTTAGGGTTAATGTTAGGGTAAGGGCATGGGTTAGGTTTAGCGTTATGGTTACTGTTAATTTTAGGGTTAGGGTAAGGGTAAGGGTTAGGGTTAGGTTTAGGTTTAGGGTTAAGGTTAGTGTTAGGGTTAAAGTTAGGGTTAGGGTTAGGTTAGGGTAAGGGTTAGGGTTAGGGTTAGAGTTAGGGTTAGAGTTAAGTTTAGCGTTAGGTTAAGGGTAAGGGTTAGGGTTAGGGTTATGGTTAGTCTAAGGGTTAGGGTTATGTTTAGGGTTAGAATTAGGTTTAGGTTTGGTTAAGGGTAAGGGTTAGGGTTAGGGTTAGAATTAGGGTTAGGGTTAGGGTTAGGGTTAGGGTAAGGGTAAGGGTTAGGGTTAGGGTTAGGTTTAGGGTTACAATAAGGGTAAGGGTAAGGGTTAGGGGTAGAGTTAGGTTTAGAATTAGGGTAAGGGTTAGTGTTAGGGTTAGGGTAAGGCTTAGGCTTAGGGTTAGGGTTAGGGTTAGTTTTAGGTTTAGGGTTAGGGTAAGGGTTAGGGTAAGGGTTAGGGTTAGGGTAAAGTTAGGGTTAGGGTTAGGGTTAGGGTCAGGTTTAGGGTTAGGGATAGGGTAAGGGTAAGGTTTAGGGTTAGGTTTAGGGTTAGGGCTAGGGTAAGGGCAAGGGTTAGGTTTGGGGTTAAAGTTAGGGTTAGGGTTAAGGGTAGGGTTAGGTTTAGGGTTAGGGTTAGGGTAAGGGCAAGGGTTAAGATTAGGGTTATTATTAGGGTTAAGGTTAGGGTTAGGGTTAGGGTTATGGTAAGTGTGAGGGTTAGGGTTAGGGTTAGGTTTAGGGTTAGGTTAAAGGTTAGGGTTAGGGTTAGGTGTTAGGGTGAGGGTAAGGGTTAGTGTTAGGGTTAGGGTTAGGGTAAGGGTAAGGTTAGGGTTAGGGTTAGGTTTAGTTTTAGGGTTAGGGTTAGGGTAAGGGTAAGGGTTAGGGTTAGGGTTAGGCTTTGGGTTAAGGTTGAGGTTAGTTTTAGGGTTAGGGTTAGGTTAAGGGTAAGGGTTAGGGTTAAGATTAGGGTTAGTATTAGGGTTAAGGTTAGAGTTAGGGTTAGGGTTAGGGTAAGTGTTAGTGTTAAGGTTAGGGTGAGGGTTAGAGTTAGGTTTAGGTTTATGGTTAGGGTAAGGGCAAGGGTTAGGATTAGGGTTAATGTTAGCGTTAGGGTTAGGGTTAGGTTTAGGTTTAGGGTTAGGGTAAGGGTAAGGGTTAGGGTTAGGCTTAGAGTAAGGGTTAGGGTTAGGTTAGGGTAAGGGTTAGGGTTAGGGTTAGGGTTAGAGTTAGGTTTAGGGGTAGGTTAAGGGTAAGGTTTAAGGTTAGGGTTAGGGTTAGTGTTAGGGTAAGTGTTAGGGTAAGGGTTAGGTTTAGGGTTAGGTTTAGGTTTGGGGTTAAGTTTAGGGTTAGGGTTAGGGTAAGAGTAAGGGTTAGGGTTAGGGTTAGGTTTAGGATAAGTGTTAGGGTTAGGCTTAGGGTTAGGTTTAGGGTAAGGGTTAGAGTTACGTTTAGGGTTAGGTTTAGGTTTAGAGTAAAGGTAAGTGTAAGGGTTAGGGTTAGAGTTAGGTTTAGATTTAGGGTAAGGGTTAGTGTTAGGGTTAGTGTAAGGGTAAGGTTTAGGGTTAGGTTTTGGGTTAGGGTAAGGTTAAGGGTTAGGGTTAGGGTTAGGTTTAGGGTAATGGTAAGGGTTAGCGTTAGGTTTAGGGTTAGGGTTAGGGTAAGGGTAAGGGTTAGGTTTAGGGTTAGGGTTAGGTTTAGGGTTAGGGTTAGGGTTAGCTTTAGGGTTAGGGTAATGATAAGGGTGAGGGTTAGGGTAAGGGTAAGGGTTAGGTTTAGGTTTAGGGTTAGGGTTAGGGTAAGTGTAAGGGTTAGGTTTAGGGTTAGGGTTAGGGTTAGGGATAGGGTTAGGGTTAGGGTTTGGGTAAGGATAAGGGTTAGGGTTAAAGTTAGGGTTAGGGTTAGGGTTAAGGTTAGGGTTAGGGTGAGGGTAAGGGTAAGGGTTAGGGTTAGGTTTAGGATTAGGGTTAGGGTAAGGGTTAGGGTTAGGGTTAGGTTTAGGGTAAGGTTAAGGGTTAAGCTTAGGGTTAGGGTTAGGGTGAGGGTAAGGGTAAGGGTTAGGTTAGGTTTAGGGTTAGGGCTAGGTTTAGGGTTAAGGTTAGGGTTAGGGTAAGTGTTAGGTTTAGGGTTAGGGTTAGGGTAAGGGTAAGGTTAGGTTTAGGTTTAGGGTTAGTTTTAGGGTTAAGGTTAGGTTTAGGGTAAGGGTTAGGGTTAGGGTTAGGGTTAGGGTAAGGGTAAGGGTTAGGTTTAGGGTTAGGGTTAGGTTTAGTGTTAAGGTTAGGGTTAGGGTTATGGTTAGGGTTAGGGTTAGGATTAGGGTAAGGGTAAGGGTTAGGGTTAGGTTTAGGGTTAGGGTTAGTGTAAGGGTAAGGGTTAGGTTTAGGGTTAGGGTTAGGGTTAGGGATAGGGTTAGGGTTAGTGTTAGGGTTTGGGTAAGGATAAGGGTTAGGGTTAAAGTTAGGGTTAGGGTTAGGGTTAAGGTTAGGGTTAGGGTGAGGGTAAGGGTAAGGGTTAGGGTTAGGTTTAGGATTAGGGTTAGGGTAAGGGTTAGGGTTAGGGTTAGGTATAGGGTAAGGTTAAGGGTTAAGGTTAGGGTAAGGGTAAGGGTTAGGGTTAGGGATAGGGTTAGGGTAAGTGTCAGGGTTAGAGTTAGGGTTAGGATTACGGTTACGGTTAGGGTTAGGGTTAGCGTAAGGGTATGTGTTAGGATTAGGGTTAGGGTTATGGTTAGGGTTAGCATTAGGTTAAGCATAAGTGTTAAGGTTAGGGTTAGGGTTAAGGTAAGGGTAAGGGTTAGGGTTATGGTTAGGGTTAGGTTTTGGTAAGGGTTAGGGTCACGTTTAGGGTAAGGGTAAGGTTTAGGGTTAGGGTTAGGGTTAGGGTAAGGGTTAGGGTTAGGGTTAGGGTTAGGGTAAGGGTTAGGGTTAGGGTTAGGGTAAGGGTAAGGGTTAAGGTTAGGGTTAGGACTAGGGTAAGTGTTAGGGTTAGGGTTAGGGTAAGGGTAAGGGTTAGGGTTAGGGTTGGGGTTAGAGTTAGGGTAGGGTTAGGGATAGGGTTTTGTTTCGTGTTAGGTTTAGGCTTAGGGTTAGGGTAAGGGTTAGGTTTAGGGTTTGGGTTAGGTAAGGGTTACGGTTAGGGTTAGGGTAAGGGTAAGGGTTAATGTTAGGTTTAGGGTTAGGGTTGGGGTAAGGATAAGATTTAGGGTTTGGGATAGGGTTAGGGTTTGGGTTAGGTTTAGGGTTAGGGTTAGGGTAAGGGGAAGTGTTAGGGTTATGGTTATGGTTAAGGTTAGGGTTAGAGTTAGGGTACGGGTAAGGGTTAGGGTTAGGGTAAGTGTAAGGGTAAGGGTTAGGGTTAAAGTTAGGGTTAGGTTCAGGGTTAGGGTTAGGGTAAGGGTAAGGTTTAGTGTTAGGTTTAGGGTTAGGGTTAGTCTAAGGGTAAGGTTTAGGATTAGGGTTAGGGTTAGGTTTAGGTTTAGGGTTAGGGTAAGGATAAGGGTTAGAGTTGAGTTTAGGGTTATGGTTAGGGTTAGGGTTAGGGTAAGGGTAAGGGTTAGGGTTAGGGTTAGTGTTAGGTTTAGGGTTAGCGTTAGGGTAAGGATAAGGGTTAGAGTTCAGGTTAGTGTTAGGGTTAGGTTAGGGATAAGGTTAGAGTGTGGGTAAGGGCAAGGGTTAGGGTTAGGTTTAGGGTTAGGGTTAGGGTAAGGGTTAGGGTTAGGGTTAGGGTTAGAGTTAAGTTTATGGTTAGTGTTAGGTTTAGGGTTAGGATTAGGGTTAGGGTTAGGGTAAGGGTTAGGGTTCCGGTTTGGGTCAGGGTTAGGCTTAGTGTTGGCGTAAGGGTTAGGGTTAGGTTTAGGGTTAAGGTTAGGGTTAGTGTTAAGGTTGAGGTTAGGATTAGGGTTAGGGTTAGGGTTAGGGTAAGGTTTAGGGTTAGGGTTAGGGTAAGGGTTAGGGTTGTTTTGGGTTAGAGTTAAAGGACGGGTTAGGTTTAGGGTTAGGGTAAGGGTTAGGGTTAGGGTTAGGGTGAGTTTTAGAGTTAGGGTTAGTGTTAGAGTAAGGGAATCTGTTATGGTTAGGTTTAGGTTTATTGTAAGGGTTTGGGTTAGGGGTTAGGGTTAATGTTAGTGTTAGGTTAAGTGTTAGGGTTAGGGTTAGGGTAAGGGTTAGGATAAGGGTTAGGGTTAGGGTTAGGATAAGGGTTAGGGTTAGGGTAAGGGTAAATGTTAGGGTTAGGGTTAGGGTTAGTGTAAGGGTTAGGGTTATGATTAGGGTTAAGTTTAGGGTTGGGGTTAAGGTTAATGTTAGGGTTAGGGTAAGGGTAAGTGTTAGGGTTAGTGTTAGGGTTAGGGTTAGTGTTAGGGTTAGGGTTAGGGTTAGGGTAAGGGTAAAGGTAAGGGTTAGGTTTAGGGTTAGGCTTTGCGTTAAAGTTGATGTTAGGGTTAGGGTTAGGGTGAGGGTAAGGGTTAGGTTTACGTTAAGGGTTATGGTAAGGTTGAGGGTTAGGGTTACGGTTAGGGTAAGGGTAAGGGTGAGGGTAAGGGTTAGGGTTAAGATTGAGGTTAGGGTTAGGGTTAGATTAATGGTTAGGGTTAGGGTAAAGGTTAGGGTTAGGGTTAGCGTTAGGGATAGAGTTATGGTTAGGGTTAGGGTAAGAGTAAGAGTTAGGGTTAGGTTTAGTGTTAGGGTTAGGGTTAGGGTGAGAATTAGGTTTAGGTTTGGTTAAGGGTAAGGGTTAGGTTTAGGGTTAGGGTTAGGGTTAGGGTAAGAGTTAGGGTTAGGGTTAGGATAAGTGTTAGGGTTAGGGTTAGGGTTATGGTTAGGGTAAGGGTTAGGCTTAGGGTTAGGGTAGGGTAAGTGTTAGGGTTAGGGTTAGGGTTAGGGTAAGTGTTAGGGTAAGGGTTAGGGTTGGGATTAGGTTTAGAGTAAGTGTTTGGGTTAGGTTTAGGGTTAGGTTTAGGGTAAGGGTTAGGGTTAGGGTTAGGGTTAGGGTTAGTTTTAGCGTTAGGGTTAGGGTAAGGGTAAGGGTTAGGATAAGGGTTAGGGTTAGGGTAAAACTTAGGTTTAGGATTAGAGTTAGGGTGAGCGTTAGGATAAGTGTTAGAATTAGTGTTAAGGTTAGGGTTAGCGTAAGGGTAAGGGTTAGGGTAAGGGTAAGTGTTAGGGTTAGCGTTAGGGTTAGGGTTAGGTTAAGGGTTATCGTTAGATTTAGGGTTAGGGTAAGTGTTAGGGTTAGGTTTAGGGTTAGGGTTAGGGTAAGGGTAAGGCTTAGGGTTAGGGTTAGGGTTAAGGTTAGATTTAGGGTTAGGGTAAGGGTAAGGGTTAGGGTTAGGGTAAGGGTAAGGGTTAGCGTTAGGGTTAGGGTTAGGCTTAGAGGTTACGGTTAGGGTTAGGGTTAGGGTTAGTGTAAGGGTAAGGATTAGGTTTAGGGTTAGGGTTAGTTTTAGGGTTAGGGTTAGGGTAAGGATAAGGGTTAGAGTTCAGGTTAATGGTAGGGTTAGGGTTAGGGTTAAGTTTAGGGTGAGGTTAAGGGTGAGGGTTAGGGTTAGGTTTAGGGTTAGGTTTAGGGTAAGGGTAAGGGTTAGGGTTAGGGTTAGGGTTAGGGTTAAGTTTAGGGTTAGGGTTAGGTTTAGGGTTAGGATTAGGGTTAGGGTTAGGGTGAGGTTCGGGTTAGGGTTAGGGTCAGGTTTAGGTTTATTGTTAGGGATAGGTTAAGGGTTAGGGTTAAGGTTAGGATTAGGGTTAAGTTTGAGGTTAGGATTAGGGTTAGGTTTAGGCCAAGGTTTAGGGTTAGGGTTAGGGTAAGGGTTAGGGTTAGGGTTAGGGTTAGGGTAAGGGTAAGGGTAAGGGTTAGGGTTAGTGTTAGGGTTATGGTTGAGGTTAGGGTTAGAGTTAGAGGAAGGGTTAGGGTAAGGGTTAGGGGTAGGTTTAGGGTTAGGGTTAGGGTTAGGGGTTAGGGTTAGGGTTAGGGTAAGGCTTAGGTTTAGGGGTTAGGGTTAAGGTTAGGGTTAAGTTAAGGGTTAGGTTTAGGGTTAGTGTTACGGTTAGGATAAGGGTTATGATTAGGGTAAAGGTAAGTGTTAGGGTTAGGGTTAGGGGTAGTGTAAGAGTTAGGGTTAGGGTTAGGTTTAGGGTTGGGGTTAAGTTTAGGTTTAGGGTTAGGGTAAGGGTAAGTGTTAGGGTTAGGGTTACGGTTAGTGTTAGGGTTAGGGTTAGGGATAGGGTAAGGGTAAAGGTAAGGGTTAAGGTTAGGGTTAGGCTTTGGGTTAAGGTTGATATTAGGGTTAGGGTTAGGGAAGGGTTAGGGTTAGTTTTAGGTTAAGGTTTAGGGTAAGAATGAGGGTTACGTTTAGGGGTAGGGTTAGGGTAAGGGTATGGGTTAGGGTAAGGGTTAGGGTTAAGATTGAGGTTTGGTTATGGTTAGATTAAGGGTTAGGGTTAGGGTAAGGGTTAGTGTTAGGGCTAGGTTAAGGGTTAGGATTAGGGTAAGGGTTAGGATAAGGGTTAGGGTTAGGGTAAGGGTAAGTGTTAGGGTTAGAGTTAGGGTTAGAGTTAAGTTTAGCGTTAGGTTAAGGGTTAGGGTTAGGGTAAGGGTAAGGTTTAGGGTTAGTGTTAGGGTTATGGTTGAGGTTAGGGTTAGAGTTAGAGGAAGGGTTAGGGTAAGGGTTAGGGTTAGGTTTAGGTGTTATGGTTAGGGTTAGGGTTAGGTTTAGGGTTAATGTTAGGGTAAGGGCATGGGTTAGGTTTAGCGTTATGGTTACTGTTAATTTTAGGGTTAGGGTAAGGGTAAGGGTTAGGGTTAGGTTTAGGTTTAGGGTTAAGGTTAGTGTTAGGGTTAAAGTTAGGGTTAGGGTTAGGTTAGGGTAAGGGTTAGGGTTAGGGTTAGAGTTAGGGTTAGAGTTAAGTTTAGCGTTAGGTTAAGGGTAAGGGTTAGGGTTAGGGTTATGGTTAGTCTAAGGGTTAGGGTTATGTTTAGGGTTAGAATTAGGTTTAGGTTTGGTTAAGGGTAAGGGTTAGGGTTAGGGTTAGAATTAGGGTTAGGGTTAGGGTTAGGGTTAGGGTAAGGGTAAGGGTTAGGGTTAGGGTTAGGTTTAGGGTTACAATAAGGGTAAGGGTAAGGGTTAGGGGTAGAGTTAGGTTTAGAATTAGGGTAAGGGTTAGTGTTAGGGTTAGGGTAAGGCTTAGGCTTAGGGTTAGGGTTAGGGTTAGTTTTAGGTTTAGGGTTAGGGTAAGGGTTAGGGTAAGGGTTAGGGTTAGGGTAAAGTTAGGGTTAGGGTTAGGGTTAGGGTCAGGTTTAGGGTTAGGGATAGGGTAAGGGTAAGGTTTAGGGTTAGGTTTAGGGTTAGGGCTAGGGTAAGGGCAAGGGTTAGGTTTGGGGTTAAAGTTAGGGTTAGGGTTAAGGGTAGGGTTAGGTTTAGGGTTAGGGTTAGGGTAAGGGCAAGGGTTAAGATTAGGGTTATTATTAGGGTTAAGGTTAGGGTTAGGGTTAGGGTTATGGTAAGTGTGAGGGTTAGGGTTAGGGTTAGGTTTAGGGTTAGGTTAAAGGTTAGGGTTAGGGTTAGGTGTTAGGGTGAGGGTAAGGGTTAGTGTTAGGGTTAGGGTTAGGGTAAGGGTAAGGTTAGGGTTAGGGTTAGGTTTAGTTTTAGGGTTAGGGTTAGGGTAAGGGTAAGGGTTAGGGTTAGGGTTAGGCTTTGGGTTAAGGTTGAGGTTAGTTTTAGGGTTAGGGTTAGGTTAAGGGTAAGGGTTAGGGTTAAGATTAGGGTTAGTATTAGGGTTAAGGTTAGAGTTAGGGTTAGGGTTAGGGTAAGTGTTAGTGTTAAGGTTAGGGTGAGGGTTAGAGTTAGGTTTAGGTTTATGGTTAGGGTAAGGGCAAGGGTTAGGATTAGGGTTAATGTTAGCGTTAGGGTTAGGGTTAGGTTTAGGTTTAGGGTTAGGGTAAGGGTAAGGGTTAGGGTTAGGCTTAGAGTAAGGGTTAGGGTTAGGTTAGGGTAAGGGTTAGGGTTAGGGTTAGGGTTAGAGTTAGGTTTAGGGGTAGGTTAAGGGTAAGGTTTAAGGTTAGGGTTAGGGTTAGTGTTAGGGTAAGTGTTAGGGTAAGGGTTAGGTTTAGGGTTAGGTTTAGGTTTGGGGTTAAGTTTAGGGTTAGGGTTAGGGTAAGAGTAAGGGTTAGGGTTAGGGTTAGGTTTAGGATAAGTGTTAGGGTTAGGCTTAGGGTTAGGTTTAGGGTAAGGGTTAGAGTTACGTTTAGGGTTAGGTTTAGGTTTAGAGTAAAGGTAAGGTGTAAGGGTTAGGGTTAGAGTTAGGTTTAGATTTAGGGTAAGGGTTAGTGTTAGGGTTAGTGTAAGGGTAAGGTTTAGGGTTAGGTTTTGGGTTAGGGTAAGGTTAAGGGTTAGGGTTAGGGTTAGGTTTAGGTAATGGTAAGGGTTAGCGTTAGGTTTAGGGTTAGGGTTAGGGTAAGGGTAAGGGTTAGGTTTAGGGTTAGGGTTAGGTTTAGGGTTAGGGTTAGGGTTAGCTTTAGGGTTAGGGTAATGATAAGGGTGAGGGTTAGGGTAAGGGTAAGGGTTAGGTTTAGGTTTAGGGTTAGGGTTAGGGTAAGTGTAAGGGTTAGGTTTAGGGTTAGGGTTAGGGTTAGGGATAGGGTTAGGGTTAGGGTTTGGGTAAGGATAAGGGTTAGGGTTAAAGTTAGGGTTAGGGTTAGGGTTAAGGTTAGGGTTAGGGTGAGGGTAAGGGTAAGGGTTAGGGTTAGGTTTAGGATTAGGGTTAGGGTAAGGGTTAGGGTTAGGGTTAGGTTTAGGGTAAGGTTAAGGGTTAAGCTTAGGGTTAGGGTTAGGGTGAGGGTAAGGGTAAGGGTTAGGTTAGGTTTAGGGTTAGGGCTAGGTTTAGGGTTAAGGTTAGGGTTAGGGTAAGTGTTAGGTTTAGGGTTAGGGTTAGGGTAAGGGTAAGGGTTAGGTTTAGGTTTGGGTTAGTTTTAGGGTTAAGGTTAGGTTTAGGGTAAGGGTTAGGGTTAGGGTTAGGGTTAGGGTAAGGGTAAGGGTTAGGTTTAGGGTTAGGGTTAGGTTTAGTGTTAAGGTTAGGGTTAGGGTTATGGTTAGGGTTAGGGTTAGGATTAGGGTAAGGGTAAGGGTTAGGGTTAGGTTTAGGGTTAGGGTTAGTGTAAGGGTAAGGGTTAGGTTTAGGGTTAGGGTTAGGGTTAGGGATAGGGTTAGGGTTAGTGTTAGGGTTTGGGTAAGGATAAGGGTTAGGGTTAAAGTTAGGGGTAGGGTTAGGGTTAAGGTTAGGGTTAGGGTGAGGGTAAGGGTAAGGGTTAGGGTTAGGTTTAGGATTAGGGTTAGGGTAAGGGTTAGGGTTAGGGTTAGGTATAGGGTAAGGTTAAGGGTTAAGGTTAGGGTAAGGGTAAGGGTTAGGGTTAGGGATAGGGTTAGGGTAAGTGTCAGGGTTAGAGTTAGGGTTAGGATTACGGTTACGGTTAGGGTTAGGGTTAGCGTAAGGGTATGTGTTAGGATTAGGGTTAGGGTTATGGTTAGGGTTAGCATTAGGTTAAGCATAAGTGTTAAGGTTAGGGTTAGGGTTAAGGTAAGGGTAAGGGTTAGGGTTATGGTTAGGGTTAGGTTTTGGTAAGGGTTAGGGTCACGTTTAGGGTAAGGGTAAGGTTAGGGTTAGGGTTAGGGTTAGGGTAAGGGTTAGGGGTTAGGGTTAGGGTTAGGGTAAGGGTTAGGGTTAGGGTTAGGGTAAGGGTAAGGGTTAAGGTTAGGGTTAGGACTAGGGTAAGTGTTAGGGTTAGGGTTAGGGTAAGGGTAAGGGTTAGGGTTAGGGTTGGGGTTAGAGTTAGGGTAGGGTTAGGGATAGGGTTTTGTTTCGTGTTAGGTTTAGGCTTAGGGTTAGGGTAAGGGTTAGGTTTAGGGTTTGGGTTAGGTAAGGGTTACGGTTAGGGTTAGGGTAAGGGTAAGGGTTAATGTTAGGTTTAGGGTTAGGGTTGGGGTAAGGATAAGATTTAGGGTTTGGGATAGGGTTAGGGTTTGGGTTAGGTTTAGGGTTAGGGTTAGGGTAAGGGGAAGTGTTAGGGTTATGGTTATGGTTAAGGTTAGGGTTAGAGTTAGGGTACGGGTAAGGGTTAGGGTTAGGGTAAGTGTAAGGGTAAGGGTTAGGGTTAAAGTTAGGGTTAGGTTCAGGGTTAGGGTTAGGGTAAGGGTAAGGTTTAGTGTTAGGTTTAGGGTTAGGGTTAGTCTAAGGGTAAGGTTTAGGATTAGGGTTAGGGTTAGGTTTAGGTTTAGGGTTAGGGTAAGGATAAGGGTTAGAGTTGAGTTTAGGGTTATGGTTAGGGTTAGGGTTAGGGTAAGGGTAAGGGTTAGGGTTAGGGTTAGTGTTAGGTTTAGGGTTAGCGTTAGGGTAAGGATAAGGGTTAGAGTTCAGGTTAGTGTTAGGGTTAGGTTAGGGATAAGGTTAGAGTGTGGGTAAGGGCAAGGGTTAGGGTTAGGTTTAGGGTTAGGGTTAGGGTAAGGGTTAGGGTTAGGGTTAGGGTTAGAGTTAAGTTTATGGTTAGTGTTAGGTTTAGGGTTAGGATTAGGGTTAGGGTTAGGGTAAGGGTTAGGGTTCCGGTTTGGGTCAGGGTTAGGCTTAGTGTTGGCGTAAGGGTTAGGGTTAGGTTTAGGGTTAAGGTTAGGGTTAGTGTTAAGGTTGAGGTTAGGATTAGGGTTAGGGTTAGGGTTAGGGTAAGGTTTAGGGTTAGGGTTAGGGTAAGGGTTAGGGTTGTTTTGGGTTAGAGTTAAAGGACGGGTTAGGTTTAGGGTTAGGGTAAGGGTTAGGGTTAGGGTTAGGGTGAGTTTTAGAGTTAGGGTTAGTGTTAGAGTAAGGGAATCTGTTATGGTTAGGTTTAGGTTTATTGTAAGGGTTTGGGTTAGGGGTTAGGGTTAATGTTAGTGTTAGGTTAAGTGTTAGGGTTAGGGTTAGGGTAAGGGTTAGGATAAGGGTTAGGGTTAGGGTTAGGATAAGGGTTAGGGTTAGGGTAAGGGTAAATGTTAGGGTTAGGGTTAGGGTTAGTGTAAGGGTTAGGGTTATGATTAGGGTTAAGTTTAGGGTTGGGGTTAAGGTTAATGTTAGGGTTAGGGTAAGGGTAAGTGTTAGGGTTAGTGTTAGGGTTAGGGTTAGTGTTAGGGTTAGGGTTAGGGTTAGGGTAAGGGTAAAGGTAAGGGTTAGGTTTAGGGTTAGGCTTTGCGTTAAAGTTGATGTTAGGGTTAGGGTTAGGGTGAGGGTAAGGGTTAGGTTTACGTTAAGGGTTATGGTAAGGTTGAGGGTTAGGGTTACGGTTAGGGTAAGGGTAAGGGTGAGGGTAAGGGTTAGGGTTAAGATTGAGGTTAGGGTTAGGGTTAGATTAATGGTTAGGGTTAGGGTAAAGGTTAGGGTTAGGGTTAGCGTTAGGGATAGAGTTATGGTTAGGGTTAGGGTAAGAGTAAGAGTTAGGGTTAGGTTTAGTGTTAGGGTTAGGGTTAGGGTGAGAATTAGGTTTAGGTTTGGTTAAGGGTAAGGGTTAGGTTTAGGGTTAGGGTTAGGGTTAGGGTAAGAGTTAGGGTTAGGGTTAGGATAAGTGTTAGGGTTAGGGTTAGGGTTATGGTTAGGGTAAGGGTTAGGCTTAGGGTTAGGGTAGGGTAAGTGTTAGGGTTAGGGTTAGGGTTAGGGTAAGTGTTAGGGTAAGGGTTAGGGTTGGGATTAGGTTTAGAGTAAGTGTTTGGGTTAGGTTTAGGGTTAGGTTTAGGGTAAGGGTTAGGGTTAGGGTTAGGGTTAGGGTTAGTTTTAGCGTTAGGGTTAGGGTAAGGGTAAGGGTTAGGATAAGGGTTAGGGTTAGGGTAAAACTTAGGTTTAGGATTAGAGTTAGGGTGAGCGTTAGGATAAGTGTTAGAATTAGTGTTAAGGTTAGGGTTAGCGTAAGGGTAAGGGTTAGGGTAAGGGTAAGTGTTAGGGTTAGCGTTAGGGTTAGGGTTAGGTTAAGGGTTATCGTTAGATTTAGGGTTAGGGTAAGTGTTAGGGTTAGGTTTAGGGTTAGGGTTAGGGTAAGGGTAAGGCTTAGGGTTAGGGTTAGGGTTAAGGTTAGATTTAGGGTTAGGGTAAGGGTAAGGGTTAGGGTTAGGGTAAGGGTAAGGGTTAGCGTTAGGGTTAGGGTTAGGCTTAGAGGTTACGGTTAGGGTTAGGGTTAGGGTTAGTGTAAGGGTAAGGATTAGGTTTAGGGTTAGGGTTAGTTTTAGGGTTAGGGTTAGGGTAAGGATAAGGGTTAGAGTTCAGGTTAATGGTAGGGTTAGGGTTAGGGTTAAGTTTAGGGTGAGGTTAAGGGTGAGGGTTAGGGTTAGGTTTAGGGTTAGGTTTAGGGTAAGGGTAAGGGTTAGGGTTAGGGTTAGGGTTAGGGTTAAGTTTAGGGTTAGGGTTAGGTTTAGGGTTAGGATTAGGGTTAGGGTTAGGGTGAGGTTCGGGTTAGGGTTAGGGTCAGGTTTAGGTTTATTGTTAGGGATAGGTTAAGGGTTAGGGTTAAGGTTAGGATTAGGGTTAAGTTTGAGGTTAGGATTAGGGTTAGGTTTAGGCCAAGGTTTAGGGTTAGGGTTAGGGTAAGGGTTAGGGTTAGGGTTAGGGTTAGGGTAAGGGTAAGGGTAAGGGTTAGGGTTAGTGTTAGGGTTATGGTTGAGGTTAGGGTTAGAGTTAGAGGAAGGGTTAGGGTAAGGGTTAGGGGTAGGTTTAGGGTTAGGGTTAGGGTTAGGGGTTAGGGTTAGGGTTAGGGTAAGGCTTAGGTTTAGGGGTTAGGGTTAAGGTTAGGGTTAAGTTAAGGGTTAGGTTTAGGGTTAGTGTTACGGTTAGGATAAGGGTTATGATTAGGGTAAAGGTAAGTGTTAGGGTTAGGGTTAGGGGTAGTGTAAGAGTTAGGGTTAGGGTTAGGTTTAGGGTTGGGGTTAAGTTTAGGTTTAGGGTTAGGGTAAGGGTAAGTGTTAGGGTTAGGGTTACGGTTAGTGTTAGGGTTAGGGTTAGGGATAGGGTAAGGGTAAAGGTAAGGGTTAGGTTTAGGGTTAGGCTTTGGGTTAAGGTTGATATTAGGGTTAGGGTAGGGAAGGGTTAGGGTTAGGGTTAGGTTTAGGTTAAGATTTAGGGTAATGGTGAGGGTTAGGGTTAGGGTTAGGGTAAGGGTATGGGTTAGGGTCAGGGTTAGGGTTAAGATTGAGGTTTGGTTAGGGTTAGATTAAGGGTTAGGGTTAGGGTAACAGTTAGGGTTAGGGTTAGAGTTAGGGTTAGGGTTAGTGTAAGAGTAAGGGTTAGGGTTAGGGTTAGGGTAAGGGTTAGGGGTAGTTGTAGGGTTAGTGTTAGGGTTAGGTTAAGGGTTAGGATTAGCGTAAGGGTTAGGATAAGGGTTAGGGTTAGGGTAAGGGTAAGTGTTAGTGTTAGGGTTAGGGTTAGGGTTAGTGTAAGGGTTAGGGTTAGGGTTAGGTTTAGGTGTTAGGGTTAGGGTTAGGGTTAGGTTTAGGGTTAGGGTTAGGGTTAGGGTTAGGGTTAGGTTTAAGGTTAGGGTTAGTTTTAGAGTTAGGATTAGGTTAAGGGTAAGGGTTATGGTTAGGGTTAGTTTTAGGGTTAGGGTTAGGTTAAGTGTAGGGTTAGGGTTAGGGTTAGGGTTAGGTTTAGGGTTAGGGTTAGGGTTAGGGTAAGGGCAAGGGTTAGGTTTAGGGTTATGGTTCCTGTTAGGGTTAGGGTTAGGGTAAGGGTAAGTGTTAGGGTTAGTGTTAGGTTTACGGTTGAGGTTAGTGTTAGGGTTAGAGTTAGGGTTAGGGTTAGGTTAGGGTAAGGGTTAGGGTTAGGGTTAGGGTTAGAGTTAGGGTTAGAGTTAGGTTTAGGGTTAGGTTAAGGGTAAGGGTTAGGGTTAGGGTTAGGTTTAGTCTAAGGGTTAGGGTTATGGTTAGGGTTAGAATTAGGTTTACGTTTGGTTAACGGTAAGGGTTAGGGTTAGGGTTAGAATTAGGGTTAGGGTTAGCGTTAGTGTAAGAGTTACGGTTAGGGTTAGGGTAAGTGTTAGGGTTAGGGTTAGGGTTAGGGTTAGGGTAAGGGTTAGGGTTAGGGTTAGGGTTAGGGTAAGGGTAAGTTTAGGGTTAGCGTTAGGATTAGCGTTAGGGTAAGTGTTAGGATAAGGGTTAGGGTTAATGTTAGGTTTAGGTTTGGGGTTAAGTTTAGGGTTAGGGTTACGGTAAGTAAGGGTTAGGATTAGGATTAGGTTTAGGGTAAGTGTTAGGGTTAGGTTTAGGTTTAGGTTTAGGGTAAGGGTTAGGGTTAGGGTTAGGGTAAGGGTAAGGGTTAGGGTTAGGTTTAGGTTTAGGGTTACAATAAGGGTAAGGGTAAGGGTTAGGGGTAGAGTTAGGTTTAGAGTTAGGGTAAGGGTCAGTGTTAGGGTTAGGGTAAGGCTTAGGGTTAGGGTTAGGGTTAGGGTTAGTTTTAGGTTTAGGGTTAGGTTAAGGGTTAGGGTAAGGGTTACGGTTAGGGTTAAAGTTAGGGTTAGGTATAGGGTTAGGGTCAGGTTTAGGGTTAGGGTTAGGGTAAGGGCAAGGGTTAGGTTTAGGGTTAAAGTTAGGGTTACGGTTAAGGGTAGGATTAGGTTTAAGGTTAGGGTTAGGGTAAGGGTAAGGGTTAGGGTTAGGGTTAGTGTTAGGTTTAGGGTAAGGGTAAGGGTTAGGGTTAGGTTTAGGTTTAGGGTTAGGGTAAGGGTTAGGTTTAGGGTTAGGGTTAGGGTTAGGGTTAGGGTAATGATAAGGGTGAGGGTTAGGGTAAGGGTAAGGGTTAGGGTTTTGTTTAGGGTTAGGGTTAGGGTAAGGGTAAGGGTTAGGTTTAGGGTTAGGGTTAGGGTTAAGGATAGGGTTAGGGTTAGGGTTTGGGTAAGGATAAGGGTTAGGGTTAGGGTTAGGGTTAAGGTTAGGGTTAGGGTTAGGTTGAGGGTAAGGGTAAGGGTTAGGGTTAGGTTTAGGTTTAGGTTTAGGTTTAGGGTTAAAGTTACGGTTAGGGTAAGGGTTAGGGGTAGGGTTAGGTTAGGGTAAGGGTAAGGGTAAGGGTTAGGGTTAGGGTTAGGGTTAGTTTTAGGGTTAAGGTTAGGGTTAGGGTTAGGGTTAGGGTTAGGGTTAGGGTAAGGGTAAGGGTTAGGTTTAGGGTTAGGGTTAGGTTTAGGGTTAAGGTTAGTGTTAGGGTTAGGGTTAGGGTTAGGATTAGGGTAAGGTTAAGGGTTAGGGTTAGGTTTAGGGTTAGGGTTAGTGTAAGGGTAAGGGTTAGGTTTAGGGTTAGGGTTAGGGTTAGGGATAGGGTTAGGGTTAGGGTTTGTGTAAGGATAAGGGTTAGGGTTAAAGTTAGGGTTAGGGTTAGGGTTAAGTTTTGTGTTAGGGTGAGTGTAAGGGTAAGGGTTAGGGTTAGGTTTAGGGTTAGGGTTAGGGTAAGGGTTAGGGTTAGGGTTAGGGTAAGGGTAAGGGTTAGGGTTAGGATTATGTTTAGGGTTGGGGTTAAGGTTAGGGTTAGGGTTAGCGTAAGGGTAACGGTTAGGGTTAGGGTTAGGGTTAGGGTTAGGGTTACGGTTAGAGTTAGGGTTAGGGTTAGGATAAGTGTTAGGTTAGGGTTAGGGTTAGGGTTAGGATAAGAGTTAGGGTTAGGGTTAGGGTAGGGTAAGTGTTAGGGTTAGGGTTAGGGTTAGGGTTAGGGTAAGTGTTAGGGTAAGGGTTAGGTTTAGGATTAGGTTTAGAGTAAGTGTTTGGGTTAGGTTTAGGGTTAGGTTTAGGGTAAGGGTTAGGGTTAGGGTTAGGGTTAGGGTTAGTTTTAGGGTTAAGGTTAGGGTAAGGGTAAGGGTTAGGGTTAGGGTGAGGTTTCAGGTTAGGGTTAGGGTCAGGTTTAGCTTTAGTGTTAGGGATAGGTTAAGGGTTAGGGTTAAGGTTAGGATTAGGGTTAAGTTTGAGGTTAGGATTAGGGTTAGGGTTAGGCTAAGGTTTAGGGTTAGGGTTAGGGTAAGGGTTAGTGTTAGGGTTAGGGTTAGGGTAAGGGTAAGGTTTAGGGTTAGTGTTAGGGTTATGGTTGAGGTTAGGGTTAGAGTTAGAGGAAGGGTTAGGGTAAGGGTTAGGGTTAGGTTTAGGGTTAGGGTTAGGGTTAGGGGTTGGGGTTAGGGTTAGGGTAAGGGTTAGGGTTAGGGGTTAGGGTTAATGTTAGGGTTAGGTTAAGGGTTAGGTTTAGGGTTAGGGTTAGGGTTAGGATAAGGGTTATGGTTAGGGTAAAGGTAAGTGTTAGTTTTAGGGTTAGGGTTAGGGTTAGTGTAAGGGTTAGGGTTAGGGTTAGGGTTAGGTTTAGGGTTGGGGTTAAGGTTAGGGTTAGGGTTAGGGTAAGGGTAAGTGTTAGGGTTAGGGATAGGGTTAGGGTTAGTGTTAGGGTTAGGGTTAGGGATAGGGTAAGGGTAAAGGTAAGGGTTAAGGTTAGGGTTAGGCTTTGGGTTAAGGTTGATATTAGGGTTAGGGTTAGGGAAGGGTTAGGGTTAGTTTTAGGTTAAGGTTTAGGGTAAGAATGAGGGTTACGTTTAGGGGTAGGGTTAGGGTAAGGGTATGGGTTAGGGTAAGGGTTAGGGTTAAGATTGAGGTTTGGTTATGGTTAGATTAAGGGTTAGGGTTAGGGTAAGGGTTAGTGTTAGGGCTAGGTTAAGGGTTAGGATTAGGGTAAGGGTTAGGATAAGGGTTAGGGTTAGGGTAAGGGTAAGTGTTAGGGTTAGAGTTAGGGTTAGAGTTAAGTTTAGCGTTAGGTTAAGGGTTAGGGTTAGGGTAAGGGTAAGGTTTAGGGTTAGTGTTAGGGTTATGGTTGAGGTTAGGGTAAGAGTTAGAGGAAGGGTTAGGGTAAGGGTTAGGGTTAGGTTTAGGTGTTAGGGTTAGGGTTAGGGTTAGGTTTAGGGTTAATGTTAGGGTAAGGGCATGGGTTAGGTTTAGCGTTATGGTTACTGTTAATTTTAGGGTTAGGGTAAGGGTTAGGGTTAGGTTTAGGTTTAGGGTTAAGGTTAGTGTTAGGGTTAAAGTTAGGGTTATGGTTAGGTTAGGGTAAGGGTTAGGGTTAGGGTTAGAGTTAGGGTTAGAGTTAAGTTTAGCGTTAGGTTAAGGGTAAGGGTTAGGGTTAGGGTTATGGTTAGTCTAAGGGTTAGGGTTATGTTTAGGGTTAGAATTAGGTTTAGGTTTGGTTAAGGGTAAGGGTTAGGGTTAGGGTTAGAATTAGGGTTAGGGTTAGGGTTAGGGTTAGGGTAAGGGTAAGGGTTAGGGTTAGGGTTAGGTTTAGGGTTACAATAAGGGTAAGGGTAAGGGTTAGGGGTTGAGTTAGGTTTAGAATTAGGGTAAGGGTTAGTGTTAGGGTTAGGGTAAGGCTTAGGCTTAGGGTTAGGGTTAGGGTTAGGGTTAGGGTTAGGGTTAGCGTTAGGGTTAGGGTTAGGGTTAGTGTTAGGGTTAGGGTTAGGGTTAGGGTTAGGGTTAGGGTTAGGGTCAGGTTTAGGGTTAGGGATAGGGTAAGGGTAAGGTTTAGGGTTAGGTTTAGGGTTAGGGCTAGGGTAAGGGCAAGGGTTAGGTTTGGGGTTAAAGTTAGGGTTAGGGTTAAGGGTAGGGTTAGGTTTAGGGTTAGGGTTAGGGTAAGGGCAAGGGTTAAGATTAGGGTTATTATTAGGGTTAAGGTTAGGGTTAGGGTTAGGGTTATGGTAAGTGTGAGGGTTAGGGTTAGGGTTAGGTTTAGGGTTAGGTTAAAGGTTAGGGTTAGGGTTAGGTGTTAGGGTGAGGGTAAGGGTTAGTGTTAGGGTTAGGGTTAGGGTAAAGGTAAGGTTAGGGTTAGGGTTAGGTTTAGTTTTAGGGTTAGGGTTAGGGTAAGGGTAAGGGTTAGGGTTAGGGTTAGGGTTAGGCTTTGGGTTAAGGTTGAGGTTAGTTTTAGGGTTAGGGTTAGGTTAAGGGTAAGGGTTAGGGTTAAGATTAGGGTTAGTATTAGGGTTAAGGTTAGAGTTAGGGTTAGGGTTAGGGTAAGTGTTAGTGTTAAGGTTAGGGTGAGGGTTAGGGTTAGGTTTAGGTTTATGGTTAGGGTAAGGGCAAGGGTTAGGATTAGGGTTAATGTTAGCGTTAGGGTTAGGGTTAGGTTTAGGTTTAGGGTTAGGGTAAGGGTAAGGGTTAGGGTTAGGCTTAGAGTAAGGGTTAGGGTTAGGTTAGGGTAAGGGTTAGGGTTAGGGTTAGGGTTAGAGTTAGGTTTAGGGGTAGGTTAAGGGTAAGGTTTAAGGTTAGGGTTAGGGTTAGTGTTAGGGTAAGTGTTAGGGTAAGGGTTAGGTTTAGGGTTAGGTTTAGGTTTGGGGTTAAGTTTAGGGTTAGGGTTAGGGTAAGAGTAAGGGTTAGGGTTAGGGTTAGGTTTAGGATAAGTGTTAGGGTTAGGCTTAGGGTTAGGTTTAGGGTAAGGGTTAGAGTTACGTTTAGGGTTAGGTTTAGGTTTAGAGTAAAGGTAAGTGTAAGGGTTAGGGTTAGGGTTAGGGTTAGGGTTAGGGTTAGGGTTAGTGTAAGGGTAAGGTTTAGGGTTAGGGTTTGGGTTAGGGTAAGGTTAAGGGTTAGGGTTAGGGTTAGGTTTAGGGTAATGGTAAGGGTTAGCGTTAGGTTTAGGGTTAGGGTTAGGGTAAGGGTAAGGGTTAGGTTTAGGGTTAGGGTTAGGTTTAGGGTTAGGGTTAGGGTTAGCTTTAGGGTTAGGGTAATGATAAGGGTGAGGGTTAGGGTAAGGGTAAGGGTTAGGTTTAGGGTTAGGGTTAGGGTTAGGGTAAGTGTAAGGGTTAGGTTTAGGGTTAGGGTTAGGGTTAGGGATAGGGTTAGGGTTAGGGTTTGGGTAAGGATAAGGGTTAGGGTTAAAGTTAGGGTTAGGGTTAGGGTTAAGGTTAGGGTTAGGGTGAGGGTAAGGGTAAGGGTTAGGGTTAGGTTTAGGATTAGGGTTAGGGTAAGGGTTAGGGTTAGGGTTAGGTTTAGGGTAAGGTTAAGGGTTAAGCTTAGGGTTAGGGTTAGGGTGAGGGTAAGGGTAAGGGTTAGGTTAGGTTTAGGGTTAGGGCTAGGTTTAGGGTTAAGGTTAGGGTTAGGGTAAGTGTTAGGTTTAGGGTTAGGGTTAGGGTAAGGGTAAGGTTAGGTTTAGGTTTAGGGTTAGTTTTAGGGTTAAGGTTAGGTTTAGGGTAAGGGTTAGGGTTAGGGTTAGGGTTAGGGTTAGGGTAAGGGTAAGGGTTAGGTTTAGGGTTAGGGTTAGGTTTAGGGTTAAGGTTAGGGTTAGGGTTATGGTTAGGGTTAGGGTTAGGATTAGGTAAGGGTAAGGGTTAGGGTTAGGTTTAGGGTTAGGGTTAGTGTAAGGGTAAGGGTTAGGTTTAGGGTTAGGGTTAGGGTTAGGGATAGGGTTAGGGTTAGGGTTTGGGTAAGGATAAGGGTTAGGGTTAAAGTTAGGGTTAGGGTTAGGGTTAAGGTTAGGGTTAGGGTGAGGGTAAGGGTAAGGGTTAGGGTTAGGTTTAGGATTAGGGTTAGGGTAAGGGTTAGGGTTAGGGTTAGGTTTAGGGTAAGGTTAAGGGTTAAGGTTAGGGTAAGGGTAAGGGTTAGGGTTAGGGATAGGGTTAGGGTAAGTGTCAGGGTTAGAGTTAGGGTTAGGATTACGGTTACAGTTAGGGTTAGGGTTAGTGTAAGGGTATGTGTTAGGATTAGGGTTAGGGTTATGGTTAGGGTTACCATTAGGTTAAGCATAAGTGTTAAGGTTGGGGTTAGGGTTAAGGTAAGGGTAAGGGTTAGGGTTATGGTTAGGGTTAGGTTTTGGTAAGGGTTAGGGTCACGTTTAGGGTAAGTGTAAGGTTTAGGGTTAGGGTTAGGGTTAGGGTAAGGGTTAGGGTTAGGGTTAGGGTTAGGGTAAGGGTTAGGGTTAGGGTTAGGGTAAGGGTAAGGGTTAAGGTTAGGGTTAGGACTAGGGTAAGTGTTAGGGTTAGGGTTAGGGTAAGGGTAAGGGTTAGGGTTAGGGTTGGGGTTAGAGTTAGGGTAGGGTTAGGGATAGGGTTTTGTTTCGTGTTAGGTTTAGGCTTAGGGTTAGGGTAAGGGTTAGGCTTAGGGTTTGGGTTAAGTAAGGGTTACGGTTAGGGTTAGGGTAAGGGTAAGGGTTAATGTTAGGTTTAGGGTTAGGGTTGGGGTAAGGATAAGATTTAGGGTTTGGGATAGGGTTAGGGTTCGGGTTAGGTTTAGGGTTAGGGTTAGGGTAAGGGGAAGTGTTAGGGTTATGGTTATGGTTAAAGTTAGGGTTAGAGTTAGGGTACGGGTAAGGGTTAGGGTTAGGGTAAGTGTAAGGGTAAGGGTTAGGGTTAAAGTTAGGGTTAGGTTTAGGGTTAGGGTTAGGGTAAGGGTAAGGTTTAGTGTTAGGTTTAGGGTTAGGGTTAGTCTAAGGGTAAGGTTTAGGATTAGGGTTAGGGTTAGGTTTAGGTTTAGGGTTAGGGTAAGGATAAGGGTTAGAGTTGAGTTTAGGGTTATGGTTAGGGTTAGGGTTAGGGTAAGGGTAAGGGTTAGGGTTAGGGTTAGTGTTAGGTTTAGGGTTAGCGTTAGGGTAAGGATAAGGGTTAGAGTTCAGGTTAGTGTTAGGGTTAGGTTAGGGATAAGGTTAGAGTGTGGGTAAGGGCAAGGGTTAGGGTTAGGTTTAGGGTTAGGGTTAGGGTAAGGGTTAGGGTTAGGGTTAGGGTTAGAGTTAAGTTTATGGTTAGTGTTAGGTTTAGGGTTAGGATTAGGGTTAGGGTTAGGGTAAGGGTTAGGGTTCCGGTTTGGGTCAGGGTTAGGCTTAGTGTTGGCGTAAGGGTTAGGGTTAGGTTTAGGGTTAAGGTTAGGGTTAGTGTTAAGGTTGAGGTTAGGATTAGGGTTAGGGTTAGGGTTAGGGTAAGGTTTAGGGTTAGGGTTAGGGTAAGGGTTAGGGTTGTTTTGGGTTAGAGTTAAAGGACGGGTTAGGTTTAGGGTTAGGGTAAGGGTTAGGGTTAGGGTTAGGGTGAGTTTTAGAGTTAGGGTTAGTGTTAGAGTAAGGGAATCTGTTATGGTTAGGTTTAGGTTTATTGTAAGGGTTAGGGTTAGGGGTTAGGGTTAATGTTAGTGTTAGGTTAAGTGTTAGGGTTAGGGTTAGGGTAAGGGTTAGGATAAGGGTTAGGGTTAGGGTAAGTGTAATTGTTAGGCTTACTGTTAGGGTTAGGGTTACGTTAAGGGTTAGAGTTAGGGTAAGGGTTAAGGGTAGGTTTAGGGTTGGGGTTACGTTTAGGGTTAGGATTAGGGTTAGGGTAAGGGTTAGGGTGAGGGTAAGTGTAAATGTTAGGGTTAGGGTTAGGGTTAAGGTTATGTTTAGGGTAAGGGTTAGGGTTAGGGTAAGGGTTTGGGTTAGGTTAGGGTGAGGTTTAGGGTTAGGGTTAGGGTTAGGGTTAGGTTAAGGGTTAGGGTTATGGTTAGGGTTACAATTAGGTTTAGGTTTGGTTAAGGGTAAGGGTTAGGGTTAGGGTTAGGGTTAGGTTTAGTGTAAAGTTAGGGTTAGGGTTAGGGTAAGTGTTAGGGTTAGGGTTAGGCTTAGGGTTAGGTTTAGGGTTAAGAGAAGTTTTAGGCTTAGGGTTAGGGTTAGGGTAAGGCTAAGCGTTAGGGTTAGCGTTAGGGTTAGTTTTAGGGTAAGGGTTAGGGTAAGGGTTAGGGGTAGGGTTAGGGTTAGGGAAAGGGTAAGGTTTAGGGTGAGGGTGAGGGTAAGATTAAGGGTTAGGGTTAGGATTAGGTTTAGGGTAAGTGTTAGTGTTAGTGTAATGTTAGGGTTAGGTTTAGGTTTAGGGTTTGGGTAAGGGTTAGGTTTAGGGTTAGGGTTAGGGTAAGGATAAGGGTAAGGGTAGGGTTAGGGTTAGGTTTAGGGTAAGGGTAAGGGTTAGGGTTAATGTTAGGGTTAGGGTTAGGGTTAGGGTTTAGGCTTAGTGTAAGGGTAATGGTTAGGGTTAGGTTTATGGTTAGGGTTAGGGTAAGGGTAAGGGTTAGGTTTAAGGTTAGGGTTAGGGTTAGGGTTAGGGTAAGGATAAGGTGAGGGTTAGGGTTAGGGTTATGGTTAGGGTAATGGTTAGGGTTAAGGTTAGGGTTAGGGTTAGGGTTAGGGTTAGGGTAAGGGTAAGGGTTATGGTTAGGTTTAGGGTTAGGGTTAGGGTAAGGGTAAGGGTTAGGTTTAGGGTTAGGGTTAGGGTTAGGCATAGGGTAAGGGTTAGGGTTAGGGTAAGGGTAAGTGTTAGGCTTACGGTTAGGGTTAGGGTTACATTAAGGGTTAGAGTTAGGTTTAGTGTTAAGGGTAGGTTTAGGGTTGGGGTTACGTTTAGGGTTAGGGTTAGGGTTAGGGTAAGGGTTAAGGTGAGGGTAAGTGTAAATGTTAGTGTTAGGGTTAGGGTTAAGGTTATGTTTAGGGTAAGGGTTAAGGTTAGGTTAAGGGTTAGGGTTAGGTTAGGGTAAGGGTTAGGGTTAGGGTTAGGTTTATGGTTAGGTTAAGGGTAAGGGTTAAGGTTAGGGTTAGGGTTAGGTTAAGGGTTAGGGTTATGGTTAGGGTTAGAATTAGGTTTAGGTTTGGTTAAGGGTAAGGTTTAGCGTTAGGGTTAGGGTTAGGGTTAGGGTTTGGGTAAGGGTTAGGTTTAGGGTTAGGGTTAGGGTAAGGATAAGGGTAAGGGTAGGGTTAGGGTTAGGTTTAGGGTAAGGGTAAGGTTAGGGTTAAGGTTAGGGTTAGAGTTAGGGTTAGGGTTAGGGTTTAGGCTTAGTGTAAGGGTAAGGGTTAGGGTTAGGTTTAGGGTTAGGGTTAGGGTATGGGTAAGGGTTAGGTTTAAGGTTAGGGTTAGGGTTAGGGTTAGGGTAAGGATAAGGTGAGGGTTAATGTTAGGATTATGGTTAGGGTAAGGGTTAGGGTTAAGTTTAGGGTTAGGGTTAGGGTTAGGGTTAGGGTAAGGTTTATGGTTAGGTTTAGGGTTAGGGTTAGGGTAAGGGTAATGGTTAGGTTTAGGGTTAGGGTTAGGGTTATGGTAAGGGTTAGGGTTAGGGTAAGGGTAAGTGTTAGGCTTACGGTTAGGGTTAGGGTTATGTTAAGTGTTAGAGTTAGGGTAAGGGTTAAGGGTAGGTTTAGGGTTGGGGTTACGTTTAGGGTTCGGGTTAGGGTTAGGGTAAGGGTTAGGGTGAGGGTAAGTGTAAATGTTAGGGTTAGGGTTAGGGTTAAGGTTATGTTTAGGGTAAGGGTTAGGGTTAGGGTAAGTGTTAGGGTTAGGTTAGGGTAAGGGTTAGGGTTAGGGTTAGGTTTAGGGTTAGGTTAAGGGTAAGGGTTAGGGTTAGGGTTAGGGTTAGGTTAAGAGTTAGGGTTATGGTTAGGGTTAGAATTAGGTTTAGGTTTGGTTAAGGGTAAGGGTTAGGGTTAGGGTTAGGGTTAGGTTTAGTGTAAAAGTTAGGGTTAGGGTTAGGGTAAGTGTTAGGGTTAGGGTTAGGGTTGGGGTTAGGGTTAGGGTTAAGGGAAGGGTTAGGCTTAGGGTTAGGGTTAGGGTAAGGCTAAGCGTTAGGGTTAGCGTTAGGGTTAGTTTTAGTGTAAGGGTTAGGGTAAGGGTTAGGGGTAGGGTTAGGGTTAGGGAAAGGGTAAGGTTTAGGGTTAGGGTTAGGGTAAGAGTAAGGGTTAGGGTTAGGATTAGGTTTAGGGTAAGTGTTAGGGTTAGGGTTAGGGTTAGGGTTATGTTTAGGGTTTGGGTAAGTGTTAGGGTTAGGGTTAGGTTTAGGGATAGGGTAAGGGTTAGGGTTAGGGTAAGGGTAAGTGTTAGGGTTAGGGTTAGGGTTGGGGTTAGGGTTAGGGTTAAGGGAAGGGTTAGGCTTAGGGTTAGGGTTAGGGTTAGGTTAGGGTAAGGGTTAGGGTTAGGGTTAGGTTTAGGGTTAGGTTAAGGGTAAGGGTTAAGGTTAGGGTTAGGGTTAGGTTAAGTGTTAAGGTTATGGTTAGGGTTAGAATTAGGTTTAGGTTTGGTTAAGGGTAAGGTTTAGCGTTAGGGTTAGGGTTAGGGTTAGGGTTTGGGTAAGGGTTAGGTTTAGGGTTAGGGTTAGGGTAAGGATAAGGGTAAGGGTAGGGTTACGGTTAGGTTTAGGGTAAGGGTAAGGTTAGGGTTAAGGTTAGGGTTAGAGTTAGGGTTAAGGTTAGGGTTTAGGCTTAGTGTAAGGGTAAGGGTTAGAGTTAGGTTTAGGTTTAGGGTTAGGGTAAGGGTAAGGGTTAGGTTTAAGGTTAGGGTTAGGGTTAGGGTTAGGGTAAGGATAAGGTGAGGGTTAATGTTAGGATTATGGCTAGGGTAAGGGTTAGGGTTAAGTTTAGGGTTAGGGTTAGGGTTAGGGTTAGGGTAAGGGTTATGGTTAGGTTTAGGGTTAGGGTTAGGGTAAGGGTAAGGGTTAGGTTTAGGGTTAGGGTTAGGGTTAGGGTAAGGGTTAGGGGTAGGGTAAGGGTAAGTGTTAGGCTTACGGTTAGGGTTAGGGTTACGTTAAGTGTTAGAGTTAGGGTAAGGGTTAAGGGTAGGTTTAGGGTTGGGGTTACGTTTAGGGTTAGGGTTAGGGTTAGGGTAAGGGTTAGGTGGAGGGTAAGTGTAAATGTTAGGGTTAGGGTTAGGGTTAAGGTTATGTTTAGGGTAAGGGTTAGGGTAAGTGTTAGGGTTAGGTTAGGGTAAGGGTTAGGGTTAGGGTTAGGTTTAGGGTTAGGTTAAGGGTAAGGGTTAGGGTTAGGGTTAGGGTTAGGTTAAGGGTTAGGGTTAGGGTAAGGGTAAGGTTTAGGTTTAGGGTTAGGGTTAGGGTTAGGTTTAGTGTAAAAGTTAGGGTTAGGGTTAGGGTAAGTGTTAGGGTTAGGGTTAGGGTTGGGGTTAGGTTTAGGGTTAAGGGAAGGGTTAGGCTTAGGGTTAGGGTTAGGGTAAGGCTAAGCGTTAGGGTTAGCGTTAGGGTTAGTTTTAGTGTAAGGGTTAGTGTAAGGGTTAGGGGTAGGGTTAGGGTTAGGGAAAGGGTAAGGTTTAGGGTTAGGGTTAGGGTAAGAGTAAGGGTTAGGATTAGGATTAGGTTTAGGGTAAGTGTTAGGGTTAGGGTTAGGGTTAGGGTTATGTTTAGGGTTTGGGTAAGGTTTAGGGTTAGGGTTAGGGTTAGGGTAAGGATAAGGGTAAGGGTAGGGTTAGGGTTAGGTTTAGGGTAAGGGTAAGGGTTAGGGTTAAGTTTAGGGTTAGGGTTAGGGTTAGGGTTAGAGTTAGGGTTTAGGCTTAGTGTAAGGGTAAGGGTTAGGGTTAAGTTTAGGGTTAAGGATAGGGTTAGGGTGAGGGTAAGGGTAAGTTTAGGGTTAGGTTTAGGGTTAGTGTTAGGGTAAGGGTTAGGGTTAGGGTTAGGTTTAGGGTTAAGGTAAGGGTAAGGGTTAGGGTTAGGATTAGGTTTACGGTTGGAGTTAAGGTTAGGGTTAGGGTTAGGGTTACGGTTACGGTTAGGGTTAGCGTAAGGTTATGTGTTAGGGTTAGGGTTAGGATTATGTTTAGGGTTGGCGTTAGGGTAAGCGTAAGGGTTAGGTTTAGGGTTAGTGTTAGGGTTAGGTTTGGGTAAGGGTAAGGGTTACGTTTAGAGTAAGTGTAAGGTTTAGAGTTAGGGGTAGGGGTAGGGTTAGGGTATGGGTTATGGTTAGGGTTAGGATTAAGGTTAGGGTTAGGTTTAGGGTTATGGTAAGGGTTAGGGTTGGGGTTAGGTTTAGGGTAGGGGTCAGGGTAAGGATAACTGTTAGTGTTAGGGTTAGGTTTAGGATAAAGGTAGGATTAGGGTTAGGTTTAGGGTTAGGTTTAGGGTTAGGGTTAGTGTGAGGGTTAGGTTTAGGGTTAGGGTTAGGGTAAGGGTAAGGGTTAGGGTTAGTGTTAGGATTAGGGTTAGGGATAGGGTAAGGGCAAGTGTTAGGGTTAGGGTTAGGGTTAAGGTTAGGGTTAGGGTTAGGGTTATGGTTTGGTTTAGGTTAGGGTTTGGGTTAGAGTTAGTTTTAGGGTTAGGGTAAGGGTTAGGGTTATGGTTAGGGTAAGGGTTCGGTTTAGGGTTAGGGTAAGGGTAATGGTTAGGGTTAGGGTTAGGGTTAGGGTTAGGGTAGGGTTAAGGATAGGGTTAGGGTTAGTTTTAGGGTTAGGGTTAGGGTAAGGGTAAGGGCAAAATTTAGGGTTAGGGTTAGGCTTTGGGTTAAGGTAGGGGTTAGGTTTAGGGTTAGGGTTAGGTTAAGGGTAAGGGTTAGTTTTAGGGTTAGGTTTAGGGTTAGGGTTAGGTTTAGGGTTAGGGTTATGGTAAGGGCAAGTGTTAGGGTTAGGGTTAAGGTTAGGGTTGGGGTTATGGTTAGGGTTAGGTTTAGGTTTAGGTTTAGGGTAAGGGTATGGGTTAGGGTTAGGGTTAGGGTAAGGGTTAGGGTTAGGTTAGGGTAAGGGTTAGGGTTAGGGTTATGTTTAGGGTTAGGTTAAGAGTCAGGGTTAGGGTTAGGGTTAGGTTAAGGGTTAGGGTTATGGTTAGGGTTAGATTTAGGTTTAGGTTTGGTTAAGGGTAAGGGTTAGGCTTAGGGTTAGGATTTGGGTAAGGGTTAGGGTTATGGTTAGGGTAAGGGTTAGGGTTAGAGTTAGGGTGAAGTTTAGGGTTAGGTTCAGGGTAAGGGTAAGGGTTAGGGTTAGGGTTAGGGGTAAGGTTAGGGTTAGGGTTAGGGTTAGGGTTAGATTTAGGTTTAGGTTTGGTTAAGGGTAAGGGTTAGGCTTAGGGTTAGGATTTGGGTAAGGGTTAGGGTTAGGGTTAGGGTAAGGGTTAGGGTTAGGGTTAGGGTAAGGGTAAGGGTTAGGGTTAGGCTTGGGGTTAGGGTTAGGGTTAGGGTTAGGGATAGGTTTAGGTTTCGTGTTAGGTTTAGGCTTAGGATTAGGGTAAGGATTAGGTTTAGGGTTTGGGTTAGGTAAGGGTTACGGTTAGGGTTAGGGTAAGGGTAAGGGTTAATATTAGGTTTAGGGTTAGGGTTGGGGTAAGGATAAGATTTAGGGTTTGGGATAGGTTTAGGGTTCGAGTTAGGTTTAGGGTTAGGTTAGGGAAAGGGGTAGGGTTAGGGTTATGGTTATGGTTAAGGTTAGGGTTAGAGTAAGGGTACGGGTAAGGGTTAGGTTTAGGTTAAGTGTAAGGGTAAGGGTTAGGGTTAGGGTTAGGGTTAGGGTAACGGTAAGGTTTAGGGTTAGTCTAAGGGTAAGGTTTAGGATTAGGGTTAGGGTTAGGTTTAGGTTTAGGGTTAGGGTAAGTATAAGGGTTAGATTTGCGTTTAGGGTTAGGGTTAGGTTTAGGGTTAGGGTAAGGGTAAGGGTAAGGGTAAGGCTTAGGGTTAGTGTTAGGTTTAGGGTTAGCGTTAGGGTAAGGGTAAGGGTAAGGCTTAGGGTTAGTGTTAGGTTTAGGGTTAGCGTTAGGGTAAGGATAAGGGTTAGAGTTCAGGTTAGTGTCAGGGTTAGGTTAGGGATAAGGTTAGAGTGTGGGTAAGGGCAAGGGTTAGGGTTAGGTTTAGGGTTAGGGTTAGGGTAAGGGTAAGGGTTAGGGTTAGGGTTAGGGTTAAGTTTATGGTTAGTGTTAGGTTTAGGGTTAGGATTAGGGTTAGGGTTAGGGTAAGGGTTAGGGTGCGGGTTTGGGTCAGGGTTAGGCTTAGTGTTGGGGTAAGGATTAGGGTTAGGGTTAGGGTTAAGGTTAGGGTTAGGGTTAAGGTTGAGGTTAGGATTAGGGTTAGGGTTAGGGTTAGGGTAAGTTTTAGGGTTAGGGTTAGGGTAAGGGTTAAGGTAGTTTTGGGTTAGATTAAGGGTAAGGGTTAGGGTTAGGGTTAGGGTTAGTGTTATGGTTGAGGTTAGATTAAGGGTAATTGTTAGGGTTAGGGTTAGGGTTAGTGTTATGGTTGAGGTTAGGGTTAGAGTTAAAGGAAGGGTTCGGGTTAGGGTTAGGGTAAGGGTTAGGGTTAGGGTTAGGGTTAGTTTTAGATTTAGGGTTAGTGTTAGAGTAAGGGTATGGGTTAGGTTTAGGGTTAGGTTTATTGTAAGGGTTAGGGTTAGGGGTTAGGTTTAATGTTAGGGTTAGGTTAAGGGTTAGGGTTAGGGTTAGGGTTAGGGTTAGGATAAGGGTTAGGGTTAGGGTAAGGGTAAGTGTTAGGGTTACGGTTAGTGTTAGGGTTACGTTAAGGGTTAGAGTTAGGGTAAGGGTTAAGGTTAGGGTTAGAGTTGGGGTTACGTTTAGGGTTAGGGTTAGGGTTAGGGTTAGGGTAAGTGTAAATGTTAGGGTTAGGGTTAGGGTTAAGGTTAGGGTAAGGGTTAGGGTTAGGGTAAGTGTATATGTTAGAGTTAGGGTTAGGTTTAGGGTTATGGTTAGGGTAAGGGTTAGGGTTAGGGTTAGGGTTAGGTGTTAGATTAAGGGTAATTGTTAGGGTTAGGGTTAGGGTTAGGGTGAGGGTAAGCGTTAGGGATAGCGTTAGGGTTAGTTTTAGGGTTAGGGTTAGGGTAAGGGTAAGGGTTAGTGGTAGGGTTAGAGTTAGGGAAAGGGTAAGGTTTAGGGTTAGGTTTAGGGTTATGGTAAGAATTAGGGTTAGGGTTAGGTTTAGGTTTAGGTTTAGGGGTAGAGTTAAGGTTAGGGTTAGGGTTAGGGTAAGGGTAAGGGTTAGGTTTAGGGTTAGGGTTATGTTTAAGGTTAGGGGTTAGGGTTAGTGTTAATTTTAGGATTAGGTTTATGGTAAGGATAAGAGTTAGGGTTAGGGATAGGCTTAGGGTTCGGGTTAGGTTTAGGGTTAGGGTTAGGGCTAGGGTTAATGTAAGGGGAACGGTTAGGGTTATTGTTATGGTTAAGGTTAGGGTTAGAGGTAGGGTAAGGGTAAGGGTTAGGGTTAGTGTTAGGTTTAGGGTAGGGTAAGTGTTAGAGTTAGGGTTAGGTTTAGGGTTAGGGTAAGGCTATTGGTTAGGGTTAAGGTTAGGGTTAGAGTTAGGGTAAGGGTAAGGGTTAGGGTTAGGATTAGGTTTGGGGTTAGGGTAAGTGTTAGACTTAGGGTTAGGGTTAGGGTTAAGTTTAAGGTTAGGGTTAGGGTTAGGGTTAAGGTTAGGTTTAGGGTAAGTGTAAGGGTTAGGGTTATGGTTAGAGTTAGGTTTAGGGTTAGGTTAAAGGTAAGGGTGAGGGTTAGGCTTAGGGTTAGGTTAAGGGTTAGGCTTAGGGTTAGGGTTAGGGTTAGGATAAGGGTTAGGGTTAGGGTTAGAGTTAGGGTTAGTTTCAGAGTTAGGGTTAGGGTAAGGGTAAGGGTTAGGGTTAGGGTTAGGTTTAGTTTTAGAGTTAGGGTTAGGGTAAGGGCAAGGGCAAGCGTTAAGGTTAGGGTTAGGCTTTGGGTTAAGGTAGAGGTTAGGTTTAGGGTTAGGGTTAGGTTAAGGGTAAGGGTTAGTGTTAGGGTTAGGTTTAGGGTTAGGGTTAGGTTTAGGGTTAGGGTTATGGTAAGGGCAAGGGTTAGGATTAGGGTTAAGGTTAGGGTTGGGGTTATGGTTAGGGTTAGGTTTAGGTTTAGGGTTAGGGTAAGGGTATGGGTTAGGGTTAGGGTTAGGGTAAGGGTTAGGGTTAGGTTAGGGTAAGGGTTAGGGTTAGGGTTAGGTATAGGGTTAGGTTAAGTGTAAGCGTTAGGGTTAGGGTTAGGGTTAGGGTTAGGATTAGGGTTAGGGTTAGGGTTTAGGCTTAGTGTAAGGTTAAGGGTTAGGGTTAGGTTTAGGGTTAGGGTTAGGGTTAGGATAAGGGTTACGGTTAGGGTTAGAGTTAGGGTTAGTTTTAGAGTTAGGGTTAGGGTAAGGGTAAGGGTTAGGGTTAGGGTTAGGTTTAGTTTTAGAGTTAGGGTTAGGGTAAGGGTAAGGGCAAGCGTTAAGGTTAGGGTTAGGCTTTGGGTTAAGGTCGAGGTTAGGTTTAGGGTTAGGGTTAGGTTAAGGGTAAGGGTTAGTGTTAGGGTTAGGTTTAGGATTAGGGTTAGGTTTAGGGTTAGGGTTATGGTACAGGCAAGGGTTAGGGTTAGGGTTAAGGTTAGGGTTGGGGTTATGGTTAGGGTTAGGTTTAGGCTTAGTGTTAGGTTAAGGGTAAGGTTTAGGGTTAGGGTTAGGGTAAGGGTTAGGGTTAGGTTAGGGTAAGGGTTAGGGTTAGGGTTAGGTTTAGGGTTAGGTTTAGGGTAAGCGTTAGGGTTAGGGTTAGTGTTAGGTTAAGGGTTAGGGTTATGGTTAGGGTTAGAATTAGGTTTAGGTTTGGTTAAGGGTAAGGGTTAGGGTTAGGGTTAGGGTTAGGTTTATTGCAAAAATTTAGGGTTAGGGTTAGGGTAAGTGTTAGGGTTAGGGTTAGAGTAAGAGTAAGGGTTAGGGTTAGGATTAGGTTTAGGGTAAGTGTTAGGGTTAGGGTTAGGGTTAGGGTTAGGTTTAGGGATTGTGTAAGGGTTAGGGTTAGGGTTATGGTAAGGGTAAGGGTAAGGGTAGGGTTAAGGTTAGGTTTAGGGTAAGGGTAAGGGTTAGGGTTAAGGTTAGGGTTAGGGTTAGGGTTAGGGTTAGGGTTTAGGCTTAGTGTAAGGTTAAGGGTTAGGGTTAGGTTTAGGGTTAGGGTTAGGGTAAGGGTAAGGGTTAGATTTAAGGTTAGGGTTAGGGTTAGGGTTAGGGTAAGGATAAGGTGAGGGTTAGGGTTAGGGTTATGGTTAGGGTAAGGGTTAGGGTTAAGTTTAGGGTTAGGTTTAGAGTTAGGGTTAGGGTAAGGGTAAGGTTTATGGTTAGGTTTAGGGTTAGGGTTAGGGTAAGGGTAAGGGTTAGGTTTAGGGTTAGGGTTAGGCTTAGGGATAGGGTTAGGGTTAGGGTTTGGGTAAGGGTAAGGGTTAGGGTTAAGGTTAGGTTAGGGTTAAGGTTAGGGTTATGGTGAGAGTAAGGGTAAGTTTAGGGTTAGGTTTAGGGTTAGGGTTAGGGTAAGGGTTAGGGTTAGGGTTAGTTTTAGGGTTAGGGTAAGGGTAAGGATTAGGGTTAGGATTAGGTTTAGGGTTGGGGTTAAGGTTAGGTTTAGGGTAAGGGTAAGGGTTAGGGTTAGGGTTAGGGTTACGGTTACGGTTAGGGTTAGCGTAAGGGTATGTGTTAGGATAGGGTTAGGATTATGTTTAGGTTTGGCGTTAGGGTAAGCGTAAGGGTTAGGGTTAGGTTTAGGGTTAGGGTTAGGTTTGGGTGAGGGTTAGGTTTACGTTTAGGGTAAGGGTAAGGTTTAGAGTTAGGGGTAGAGGTAGGGTTAGGGTATGGGTTATGGTTAGGGTTAGGATTAAGTTTAGAGTTAGGTTTAGGGTTATGGTAAGGGTAAGGGTTATTGTTAGGTTTAGGGTTAGGGTAAGGGTTAGGGTTAGGGTTAGGGTAGGGGTCAGGGTAAGGGTAACTGTTAGTGTTAGGGTTAGGTTTAGGGTAAGGGTAGGATTAGGGTTAGGTTTAGGGTTAGGGTTAGGGTTAGGGTTAGGGTGAGGGTTAGGTTTAGGGTTAGGGTTAGGGTAAGGGTAAGGTTAGGGTTAGTGTTAGGATTAGGGTTAGGGTTAGGGTAAGGGCAAGTGTTAGGGTTAGGGTTAGGGTTAAGGTTAGGGTTAGGGTTTGGGTTAGGGTTTGGGTTAGGTTAGGGTTTGGGTTAGGGTCAGGGTTAGGGTTAGGGTAAGGGTTAGGGTATTGGTTAGGGTAAGAGTTAGGTTTAGGGTTAGGGTAAGGGTAATGGTTAGGGTTAGGGTTAGGGTTAGGGTTAGGGTAGGGTTAGGGATAGGATTAGGTTTCAGGTTAGGTTTAGGCTTAGGGTTAGTGTAAGGGTTAGGGTTAGGGTTTGGGTTAGGGTAAGGGTTAGGGTTAGGGTTAGGGTTAGGGTTATGGTAAGGGTTAGGGTTAGGGTTACTTTTAGGGTTAGGTTAGAGGTTAGGGTTTGGGATACGGTTAGGGTTCGAGTTAGGTTTAGGTTTAGGGTTAGAGTAAGGGGTAGGTTTAGGGTTATGGTTATGGTTAAGGTTAGGGTTAGATTTAGGGTAAGGATAAGGGTTAGGGTTAGGGTTAGGGTAAGGGTAAGGGTTAGGGCTAAGGTTAGGGTTAGGTTTAGGTTTAGGGTTAGGGTAAGGGTAAGGTTTAGGGTTAGGTTTAGGGTTAGGGTTAGTCTAAGTGTAAGTTTTAGGTTTAGGGATAGGGTTACGTTTAGGTTTAGGTTTAGGGTAAGGATAAGGGCTAGAGTTCAGGTTAGGGTTAGGGTTAGCGTTAGGGTAAGGGTAAGGGTTAGGGTTAGGTTTAGGTTTACGGTTAGGTTTAGGGTAAGGATAAGGGTTAGAGTTCAGGTTGGTGTTAGGCTTAGGGTTAGGGTTAAGGTTAGAGTGAGGGTAAGGGCAAGGGTTAGGGTTAGGTTAGGGTTAGGGTTAGGGTAAGGGGAACGTTTAGGGTTAGGGTTACTGTTAGGGTAAGGGTTATGGTTAGGGTTTGGGTCAGGGTTAGGCTTAGTGTTGGGGTAAGGGTTAGGTTAGGGTTAGGGTTAAGGTTAGGGTTAGGGATAGAGGAAGGGTTAGGGTTACGTTAGGGTAAGGGTTAGGGTTAGGGTAAGGTTTATGGTTAGGTTAGGGCAAGGGTTAGGTTTAGGTTTTGGGTTAGATTAAGGGTAAGGGTTAGGGTTAGCGTTAGGGTTAGGTTTATGGTTGAGTTTAGGGTTAGAGTTAGAGGAAGGGTTAGGGTTACGTTAGGGTAAGGGTTAGGGTTAGGGTTAGGGTTAGTTTTAGAGTAAGGGTTAGTGTTAGAGTAAGGGTATGGGTTAGGGTTAGGGTTAGGTTTATTGTAAGGGTTAGGGTTAGGGGTTAGGGTTAATGTTAGGGTTAGGTTAAGGGTTAGGGTTAGGGTTAGGGTTAGGATAAGGGTTAGGGTTAGCATAAGGGTAAGTGTTACTGTTAGGGTTAGGTTAAGGGTTAGAGTTAGGGTAAGGGTTAAGTTTAGGTTTAGGGTTGGGGTTACGTTTAGTGTTAGGGTTAGGGTTAGGGTAAGGGTTAGGGTTAGGGTAAGTGTAAATGTTAGGATTAGGGTTAGGGTTAAGGTTATGGTTAGGGTAAGGGATAGGGTTAGGGTTAGGGTTAGGTGTTAGGTTAAGGGTAACGGTTAGGGTTAGTGTTATGGTTAGGGTTAGGTTAAGGGTTAGGTTTAGGGTTAGGATAAGGGTTAGAGTTAGGTTAAGTGTAAATGTTAGGGTTAGGGTTAGGGTTAGGGTTATGGTTAGGGTAAGGGTTAGGGTTAGGATAAGTGTAAATATTAGGGTTAGGGTTAGGGTTACGTTTATGGTTAGGGTAAGGGTTAGGGTTAGGGTTAGGTTTAGGTGTTAGGTTAAGGGTAAGGGTTACGGTTAGGGTTAGGGTTAGGGTAAGGGTAAGCGTTAGGGTTAGCCTTAGGGTTAGTTTTAGGGTTAGGGTTAGGGTTAGGGTAAGGGTAAGGGTTAGGGGTAGGGTTAGGGTTAGGGAAAGGGTAAGGTTTAGGGTTAGGTTTAGGGATATGGTAAGGATTAGGGTTAGGGTTAGGGTTAGGTTTACGGTTAGGGTTAGAGTTGAGGTTAGGGTTAGGGTAAGGGTAAGGGTTAGCGTTAGGGTTAGGGTTATGTTTAAGGTTAGGGGTTAGGTTTAGGGTTAGTGTTAGGGTTAGGGTAAGGGGAACGGTTAGGGTTATTGTTATGGTTAAGGTTAGGGTTAGCGTTAGGGTAAAGGTAAGTGTTAGGGTTAGGATTAGGTTTAGGGTTAGGGTAAGTGTTAGAGTTAGGGTTAAGGTTAGGGTTAGGGAAAGGCTAAGGGTTAGGGTTAAGTTTAGGGTTACAGTTAGGGTAAGGGTAAGTGTTAGGGTTAGGATAAGGTTTAGGTTTAGGGTAAGTGTTAGAGTTAGGGTTAGTGTTAGGGTTAGGGTAAGGGTTAGGGTTAAGGTTAAGTTTAGGGTTAGGGTTAGGGTTAATGTTAGGGTTAGGGTAAGTGTAAGGGTTAGTGTTAGGGTTAGAGTTAGGTTTAGGGTTAGGTTAAGGGTAAGGGTTAGTGTTAGGCTTAGGGTTAGGTTAAGGGTTAGGCTTAGGGTTAGGGTTAGGGTTAGGATAATGGTTAGGGTTAGGGTTTGGGTTAGGTGTTAGGGTGAGGGTAAGGTTTATTGTTAGGGTTATGTTTAGGGTAAGGGTAGGGGTTAGGGTTAGAGTTAGGGTTAGTTTTAGAGTTAGGGTTAGGTTAAGGGTAAGGGCAAGGGTTAGGGTTAGGGTCAGGCTTTGGGTTAAGGTAGAGGTTAGGTTTAGGGTTAGGGTTGGGTTAAGGGTAAGGGTTAGTGTTAGGCTTAGGTTTAGGGTTAGGGTTAGGTTTAGGGTTAGGGTTATGGTAAGGGCAAGGGTTAGGGTTAGGGTTAAGGTTAGGGTTAGGGTTATGGTTAGGGTTAGGTTTAGGTTTAGGTTTAGGGTTAGGATAAGTGTAAGGGTTAGGGTTAGGGTTAGTGTAAGGGTTAGGTTTAGGTTAGAGTAAGGTTTAGGTTTAGGTTTAGGGTTAGGATAAGTGTAAGGGTTAGGGTTAGGGTTAGTGTAAGGGTTAGGTTTAGGTTAGAGTAAGTGTTAGGGTTAGGGTTAGGTTTAGGGTTAGGTTAAGGGTAAGGTTAGGGTTAGGGTTAGGTTAAGGGTTAGGGTTATGGTTAGGGTTAAAATTAGGTGTAGGTTTGGTTAAGGGTAAGAGTTTGGGTTAGGGTTAGGGTTAGGTTTAGTGTAAAAGTAAGGGTTAGCGTTAGGGTAAGTGTCAGGGTTAGGGTTAGGGTTAGGGTTAAGGGAAGGTTTAGGATTAGGGTTAGGGTTTGGGTAAGTGTAAGTGTTATGGTTAGGGTTAGGGTTAGGGTTAAGGTTAGGGTTAGGGTTAGGGTTAGGTTTAGGGTAAGGGTTGGGGTTAGGTTAGGGTAAGGGTTAGGGTTAGGGTTAGGGTTAGGTTAAGAGTAACGGTTAGGGTTAATGTTAGGGTTAGGGTTAGGTTAAGGGTTAGGGTTAGGGTTAGGATAAGGGTTAGGGTTAGGGTACGTGTAAGTGTTAGGATTAGGGTTAGGGTTATGGTTAGGGTAAGGGTTAGGGTTAGGGTTAGGGTTAGGGGTTAGGGTAAGTGTAAGGGTTAGGTTTAGGGTTAGAGTTAGGGTTAGGGTAAGGGTAAGGGTTATGGTTAGCGTTAGGGTTAGTTTTAGGGTTAGGGTTAGGGTAAGTGTAAGTGTTAGGTTTAGGGTTAGGGTTAGGTTTAAGGTTAGGGTTAGGGTTAGGGTTAGGGGTAGGGTTAGGGTTAGGGTAAGGGTTAGGGGTAGGGTTAGGTTTAGGGAAAGGGTAAGGTTTAGGGTTAGGTTGAGGGTTATGGTAAGGATTAGGTTTAGGGTTAGGGTTAGGGTTAGGGTTAGCGTTAAGTTTAGGGTTAGGTTTAGGGTAAGGGTAAATGTTAGGTTTAGGGGTAGGTTTATGGTTACGGTTAAGGTTAGGGGTTAGGGTTAGTGTTAATTTCAGGTTTAGGGTTAGGGTAAGGATAAGAGTTAGGGTTAGGGATAGGGTTAGAGTTTGGGTTAGGTTTAGGTTTAGGGTTAGGGTTAGGGTTAGGGCAAGGGGAACGGTTAGGGTTATGGTTATGGTTAAGGTTGGGGTTAGAGTTTGGGTAAGGGTAAGGGTTAGGTTTAGGGTTAGGGTTAGGTAAGGGTAAGTGTTAGGGATAGGGTTAGGGTTAAAATTACAGTTAGGGTTAGGGTTAGGTTTACGGTTAGGGTAAGGGTAAGGTTTAGGGTTAGGATTTGTCTAATGGTAAGGTTTAGGTTTAGGGTTAGGGTTAGGTTTAGGTTTAGGTTAGGGTTATGGTTAGGGTTAAGGTTAGGGTAAGGGTAAGGGTAAGGGTAAGGTTTAGAGTAGGGTTAAGTTTAGAGTTAGGTTTAGGGTAAGGATTAGGGTTAGGGTTACCCTAAGTGTTAGGCTTAGTGTTAGGGGCAGGGTAAGGGTTAGTGTTAGTGTGAGGGTTAGGTTAAGCGTAAGGTTAGGGTTAGGGTTAGGGTTATGGTTGAGGTTAGGGTTAGAGTTAGAGGAAGGTTTAGGGTTAGGGTAAGGGTTAAGGTCAGGGTTAGGGTTAGAGTTAGGGTTAAGGTTAGAGTAAGGGTAAAGGTTAGGGTTAGGGTTAGGGTTAGGGTAAGGGTTAGGGTTAGGGTTTAGGTTTAGGGTTAGGTTAAGGGTAAGGGTTAGGGTTAGGGTTAGGGTTACGGTTAGGTTTAGGTTAAGGGTTTGGGTAAGGGTGAGGGTTAGGGTTAGGGTTAGCATGAGGGTAAGGGTTAGGGTTAGTGTTAGGTTTAAGATTGAGGTTAGGGTTAGGGTTAGCGTAAGGGTTAGGGTTAGGGTTAGGGTAAGGGTTAGGGTTAGGGTTAGAGGTAGGGTTAGAGTTAGGGCTAGGGTTAGGGAAAGGGTAAGGGTTAGGGTTAGGGTTAGGGTTAGGGTAAGGGTTAGGGTTAGGGTTTAGGTTTAGGGTTAGGTTAAGGGTAAGGGTTAGGGTTAGGGTTAGGGTTAGGTTAAGGGTTAGGGTTATGGTTAGGGTTAGAATTAGTTTTAGGTTTGGTTAAGGGTAAGGGTTAGGGTTAGGCTTACGGTTAGGTTTAGTGTAAAAGTTAGGGTTAGGGTTAGGGTAAGTGTTAGGGTTAGGGTTAGGGTTAGGGATAGGGTTAAGGTAAGGGTTAGGCTTAGGGTTAGGGTTAGGGTAAGGGTAAGTGTTATGGTTAGGGTTAGGGTTAGGGTAAGTGTTAGGGTAACGGTTAGGTTTACGGTTAGGTTTAGGTTTGGGGTTAAGTTTAGGGTTAGGTTTAGGGTAAGAGTAAGGGTTAGGGTTAGGATTAGGTTTAGGGTAAGTGTTAGGTTTAGGTTTAGGGTTAGGTTTAGGGTTTGGGTAAGGGTTAGGGTTAGGGTTAGGGTAAGGGTAAGGGTAAGGGTAGGGTTAGGGTTAGGATTAGGTTTAGGGTAAGTGTTAGGGTTAGGGTTAGGGTTAGGGTTAGGTTTAGGGTTTGGGTAAGGGTTAGGGTTAGGGTTATGGTTACGGTAAGGGTAAGGGTAAGGGTAGGGTTGGGGTTAGGTTTAGGGTCAGGGTAAGGGTTAGGGTTAAGGTTAAGGTCAGGGTTAGGGTTAGGGTTAGGGTTTAGGCTTAGTGTAAGGGTAAGGGTTAGGGTTAGGTTTAGGGTTAGGGTTATGGTAAGGGTAAGGGTTAGGTTTAAGGTAAGGGTTAGGGTTATGGTTAGGGTAAGGGTAAGGTGAGGGTTAGGGTTAGGGTTAGGGTTATGGTAAGGGTTAGGTTTAAGTTTAGTGTTAGGGTTAGGGTTAGGGTTTGGGTAAGGGTAAGGGTTATGGTTAGGTTTAAGGTTAGGGTTAGGGTAAGGGTAAGGGTTAGGTTTAGGGTTAGGGTTAGGCTTAGGGATAGGGTTAGGGTTAGGGTTTGGGTAAGGGTAAGGGTTAGGGTTAAGGTTAGGTTTAGGGTTAAGGTTAGGGTTAGGGTGAGGGTAAGGGTAAGTTTAGGGTTAGGTTTAGGGTTAGGGTTAGTGTTAGGGTTAGGGTTAGGGTTAGGGTTAGGTTAAGGGTTAGGGTAAGGGTAAGGGTTAGGGTTAGGATTAGGTTTAGGGTTGGGGTTAAGGTTAGGGTTAGGGTTAGGGTAAGGGTAAGGTTTAGGGTTAGGGTTAGGGTTAGGGTAAGGGTAATGGTTAGGGTTAGGGTTAGGTTTAGGGTAAGGTTAGGGATAGGGTTAGGGTTCGGGTTAGGTTTAGGCTTAGGGTTAGGGTAAGGGTTAGGTTTAGGGTAAGAGTAAGGGTTAGGGTTAGGATTAGGTTTAGGGTAAGTGTTAGGGTTAGGGTTAGGGTTAGGGTTAGGGTTAGGTTTAGGGTTAGGTTTAGGGTTTGGGTAAGGGTTAGGGTTATGGTTATGGTTACGGTAAGGGTAAGGGTAAGGGTAGGGTTAGGGTTAGGTTTAGGGTCAGGGTAAGGGTTATGGTTAAGGTTAGGTTTAGGGTTAGGGTTAGGGTTAGGGTTTAGGCTTAGTGTAAGGGTAAGGGTTAGGGTTAGGTTTAGGGTTAGGGTTATGGTAAGGGTAAGGGTTAGGTTTAAGGTAAGGGTTAGGGTTATGGTTAGGGTAAGGGTAAGGTGAGGGTTAGGGTTAGGGTTAGGGTTAAGGTTAGGGTTAGGGTTGAGGTTAGGGTTAGGGTAAGGGTAAGGGTTAGCGTTAGGGTTAGGGTTATGTTTAAGGTTAGGGGTTAGGTTTAGGGTTAGTGTTAGGGTTAGGGTAAGGGGAACGGTTAGGGTTATTGTTATGGTTAAGGTTAGGGTTAGCGTTAGGGTAAAGGTAAGTGTTATGGTTAGGATTAGGTTTAGGGTTAGGGTAAGTGTTAGAGTTAGGGTTAAGGTTAGGGTTAGGGAAAGGCTAAGGGTTAGGGTTAAGTTTAGGGTTACAGTTAGGGTAAGGGTAAGTGTTAGGGTTAGGATAAGGTTTAGGTTTAGGGTAAGTGTTAGAGTTAGGGTTAGTGTTAGGGTTAGGGTAAGGGTTAGGGTTAAGGTTAAGTTTAGGGTTAGGGTTAGGGTTAATGTTAGGGTTAGGGTAAGTGTAAGGGTTAGTGTTAGGGTTAGAGTTAGGTTTAGGGTTAGGTTAAGGGTAAGGGTTAGTGTTAGGCTTAGGGTTAGGTTAAGGGTTAGGCTTAGGGTTAGGGTTAGGGTTAGGATAATGGTTAGGGTTAGGGTTTGGGTTAGGTGTTAGGGTGAGGGTAAGGTTTATTGTTAGGGTTATGTTTAGGGTAAGGGTAGGGGTTAGGGTTAGAGTTAGGGTTAGTTTTAGAGTTAGGGTTAGGTTAAGGGTAAGGGCAAGGGTTAGGGTTAGGGTCAGGCTTTGGGTTAAGGTAGAGGTTAGGTTTAGGGTTAGGGTTGGGTTAAGGGTAAGGGTTAGTGTTAGGCTTAGGTTTAGGGTTAGGGTTAGGTTTAGGGTTAGGGTTATGGTAAGGGCAAGGGTTAGGGTTAGGGTTAAGGTTAGGGTTAGGGTTATGGTTAGGGTTAGGTTTAGGTTTAGGTTTAGGGTTAGGATAAGTGTAAGGGTTAGGGTTAGGGTTAGTGTAAGGGTTAGGTTTAGGTTAGAGTAAGGTTTAGGTTTAGGTTTAGGGTTAGGATAAGTGTAAGGGTTAGGGTTAGGGTTAGTGTAAGGGTTAGGTTTAGGTTAGAGTAAGTGTTAGGGTTAGGGTTAGGTTTAGGGTTAGGTTAAGGGTAAGGTTAGGGTTAGGGTTAGGTTAAGGGTTAGGGTTATGGTTAGGGTTAGAATTAGGTGTAGGTTTGGTTAAGGGTAAGAGTTTGGGTTAGGGTTAGGGTTAGGTTTAGTGTAAAAGTAAGGGTTAGCGTTAGGGTAAGTGTCAGGGTTAGGGTTAGGGTTAGGGTTAAGGGAAGGTTTAGGATTAGGGTTAGGGTTTGGTAAGTGTAAGTGTTATGGTTAGGGTTAGGGTTAGGGTTAAGGTTAGGGTTAGGGTTAGGGTTAGGTTTAGGGTAAGGGTTGGGGTTAGGTTAGGGTAAGGGTTAGGGTTAGGGTTAGGGTTAGGTTAAGAGTAACGGTTAGGGTTAATGTTAGGGTTAGGGTTAGGTTAAGGGTTAGGGTTAGGGTTAGGATAAGGGTTAGGGTTAGGGTACGTGTAAGTGTTAGGATTAGGGTTAGGGTTATGGTTAGGGTAAGGATTAGGGTTAGGGTTAGGGTTAGGGGTTAGGGTAAGTGTAAGGGTTAGGTTTAGGGTTAGAGTTAGGGTTAGGGTAAGGGTAAGGGTTATGGTTAGCGTTAGGGTTAGTTTTAGGGTTAGGGTTAGGGTAAGTGTAAGTGTTAGGTTTAGGGTTAGGGTTAGGTTTAAGGTTAGGGTTAGGGTTAGGGTTAGGGGTAGGGTTAGGGTTAGGGTAAGGGTTAGGGGTAGGGTTAGGTTTAGGGAAAGGGTAAGGTTTAGGGTTAGGTTGAGGGTTATGGTAAGGATTAGGTTTAGGGTTAGGGTTAGGGTTAGGGTTAGCGTTAAGTTTAGGGTTAGGTTTAGGGTAAGGGTAAATGTTAGGTTTAGGGGTAGGTTTATGGTTACGGTTAAGGTTAGGGGTTAGGGTTAGTGTTAATTTCAGGTTTAGGGTTAGGGTAAGGATAAGAGTTAGGGTTAGGGATAGGGTTAGAGTTTGGGTTAGGTTTAGGTTTAGGGTTAGGGTTAGGGTTAGGGCAAGGGGAACGGTTAGGGTTATGGTTATGGTTAAGGTTGGGGTTAGAGTTTGGGTAAGGGTAAGGGTTAGGTTTAGGGTTAGGGTTAGGTAAGGGTAAGTGTTAGGGATAGGGTTAGGGTTAAAATTACAGTTAGGGTTAGGGTTAGGTTTACGGTTAGGGTAAGGGTAAGGTTTAGGGTTAGGATTTGTCTAATGGTAAGGTTTAGGTTTAGGGTTAGGGTTAGGTTTAGGTTTAGGTTAGGGTTATGGTTAGGGTTAAGGTTAGGGTAAGGGTAAGGGTAAGGGTAAGGTTTAGAGTAGGGTTAAGTTTAGAGTTAGGTTTAGGGTAAGGATTAGGGTTAGGGTTACCCTAAGTGTTAGGCTTAGTGTTAGGGGCAGGGTAAGGGTTAGTGTTAGTGTGAGGGTTAGGTTAAGCGTAAGGTTAGGGTTAGGGTTAGGGTTATGGTTGAGGTTAGGGTTAGAGTTAGAGGAAGGTTTAGGGTTAGGGTAAGGGTTAAGGTCAGGGTTAGGGTTAGAGTTAGGGTTAAGGTTAGAGTAAGGGTAAAGGTTAGGGTTAGGGTTAGGGTTAGGGTAAGGGTTAGGGTTAGGGTTTAGGTTTAGGGTTAGGTTAAGGGTAAGGGTTAGGGTTAGGGTTAGGGTTACGGTTAGGTTTAGGTTAAGGGTTTGGGTAAGGGTGAGGGTTAGGGTTAGGGTTAGCATGAGGGTAAGGGTTAGGGTTAGTGTTAGGTTTAAGATTGAGGTTAGGGTTAGGGTTAGCGTAAGGGTTAGGGTTAGGGTTAGGGTAAGGGTTAGGGTTAGGGTTAGAGGTAGGGTTAGAGTTACGGCTAGGGTTAGGGAAAGGGTAAGGGTTAGGGTTAGGGTTAGGGTTAGGGTAAGGGTTAGGGTTAGGGTTTAGGTTTAGGGTTAGGTTAAGGGTAAGGGTTAGGGTTAGGGTTAGGGTTAGGTTAAGGGTTAGGGTTATGGTTAGGGTTAGAATTAGTTTTAGGTTTGGTTAAGGGTAAGGGTTAGGGTTAGGGTTACGGTTAGGTTTAGTGTAAAAGTTAGGGTTAGGGTTAGGGTAAGTGTTAGGGTTAGGGTTAGGGTTAGGGATAGGGTTAAGGTAAGGGTTAGGCTTAGGGTTAGGGTTAGGGTAAGGGTAAGTGTTATGGTTAGGGTTAGGGTTAGGGTAAGTGTTAGGGTAACGGTTAGGTTTACGGTTAGGTTTAGGTTTGGGGTTAAGTTTAGGGTTAGGTTTAGGGTAAGAGTAAGGGTTAGGGTTAGGATTAGGTTTAGGGTAAGTGTTAGGTTTAGGTTTAGGGTTAGGTTTAGGGTTTGGGTAAGGGTTAGGGTTAGGGTTAGGGTAAGGGTAAGGGTAAGGGTAGGGTTAGGGTTAGGATTAGGTTTAGGGTAAGTGTTAGGGTTAGGGTTAGGGTTAGGGTTAGGTTTAGGGTTTGGGTAAGGGTTAGGGTTAGGGTTATGGTTACGGTAAGGGTAAGGGTAAGGGTAGGGTTGGGGTTAGGTTTAGGGTCAGGGTAAGGGTTAGGGTTAAGGTTAAGGTCAGGGTTAGGGTTAGGGTTAGGGTTTAGGCTTAGTGTAAGGGTAAGGGTTAGGGTTAGGTTTAGGGTTAGGGTTATGGTAAGGGTAAGGGTTAGGTTTAAGGTAAGGGTTAGGGTTATGGTTAGGGTAAGGGTAAGGTGAGGGTTAGGGTTAGGGTTAGGGTTATGGTAAGGGTTAGGTTTAAGTTAATGTTAGGGTTAGGGTTAGGGTTTGGGTAAGGGTAAGGGTTATGGTTAGGTTTAAGGTTAGGGTTAGGGTAAGGGTAAGGGTTAGGTTTAGGGTTAGGGTTAGGCTTAGGGATAGGGTTAGGGTTAGGGTTTGGGTAAGGGTAAGGGTTAGGGTTAAGGTTAGGTTTAGGGTTAAGGTTAGGGTTAGGGTGAGGGTAAGGGTAAGTTTAGGGTTAGGTTTAGGGTTAGGGTTAGTGTTAGGGTTAGGGTTAGGGTTAGGGTTAGGTTAAGGGTTAGGGTAAGGGTAAGGGTTAGGGTTAGGATTAGGTTTAGGGTTGGGGTTAAGGTTAGGGTTAGGGTTAGGGTAAGGGTAAGGTTTAGGGTTAGGGTTAGGGTTAGGGTAAGGGTAATGTTTAGGGTTAGGGTTAGGTTTAGGGTAAGGTTAGGGATAGGGTTAGGGTTCGGGTTAGGTTTAGGCTTAGGGTTAGGGTAAGGGTTAGGTTTAGGGTAAGAGTAAGGGTTAGGGTTAGGATTAGGTTTAGGGTAAGTGTTAGGGTTAGGGTTAGGGTTAGGGTTAGGGTTAGGTTTAGGGTTAGGTTTAGGGTTTGGGTAAGGGTTAGGGTTATGGTTATGGTTACGGTAAGGGTAAGGGTAAGGGTAGGGTTAGGGTTAGGTTTAGGGTCAGGGTAAGGGTTATGGTTAAGGTTAGGTTTAGGGTTAGGGTTAGGGTTAGGGTTTAGGCTTAGTGTAAGGGTAAGGGTTAGGGTTAGGTTTAGGGTTAGGGTTATGGTAAGGGTAAGGGTTAGGTTTAAGGTAAGGGTTAGGGTTATGGTTAGGGTAAGGGTAAGGTGAGGGTTAGGGTTAGGGTTAGGTTTAGGGTAAGGTTTAGGTTTAAGTTTAGGGTTAGGGTTAGGGTTAGGGTTAGGGTTAGGGTTAGGGTAAGTGTAAGGGTTATGGTTAGGTTTAGGGTTAGGGTTAGGGTAAGGGTAAGTTTAGGGTTAGGTTTAGGGTTAGGGTTAGTGTTAGGCTTAGGGATAGGGTTAGGGTTAGGGTTTGGGTAAGGGTAAGGGTTAGGGTTAAGGTTAGGGTTAGGGTTAAGTTTAGGGTTAGGGTGAGGGTAAGGGTAAGTTTAGGGTTAGGTTTAGGGTTAGGGTTAGTGTTAGGTTTAGGGTTAGGTTTAGGGTTAGGGTAAGGGTAAGGGTTAGGGTTAGGATTAGGTTTAGGGTTGGGGTTAAGGTTAGGGTTAGGGTTAGTGTAAGGGTAAGGGTTAGGGTTAGGGATAGGGTTAGGGTAAGGATTATGGTTATGGTTAGGGTTAGGGTTACGGTTACGGTTAGGGTTAGCGTAAGGGTATGTGTTAGGGTTAGGGTTAGGATTATGTTTAGGTTTGGCGTTAGGGTAAGTGTAAGGGTTAGGGTTAGGGTTAGGGTTAGGTTTGGGTAAGGGTTAGGGTTACGTTTAGGGTAAGGGTAAGGTTTAGAGTTAGGGGTAAGAGTAGGGTTAGGGTATGGGTTATGGTTAGGGTTAGGATTAAGGTTAGGTTTAGGTTTAGGGTTATGTTAAGGGTAAGGGTTAGGGTTAGGTTTAGGGTTAGGGTAAGGGTTAGGGTTAGGGTTAGGGTTAGGGTAGGGGTCAGGGTAAGGGTAACTGTTAGTGTTAGGTTTAGGTTTACGATAAGGGTCGGATTAGGGTTAGGTTTAGGATTAGGGTTATGGTTAGGGTTAGGGTGGGGGTTAGGTTTAGAGTTAGGGTTAGGGTAAGGGTAAGGGTTAGGGTTAGTGTTAGGATTAGGGTTAGGGTTAGGGTAAGGGCAAGTGTTAGGTTTAGGGTTAGGGTTAAGGTTAGGGTTAGGGTTAGGGTTAGGGTTTGGGTTAGGTTCGGGTTTGGGTTAGGGTTAGGGATAGGGTTAGGGTAAGGGTTAGGGTTATGGTTAGGGTAAGGGTTAGGGTTAGGGTTAGGTTAAGGGTAATGGTTAGGGTTAGGGTTAGGTTTAGGGTAAGGTTAGGGATAGGGTTAGGGTTGGGGTTAGGTTTAGGCTTAGGGATAGGGTAAGGGTTAGGGTTAGGGTTTGGGTTAGGGTAAGGGTAAGGGTTAGTGTTAGGTTTAGTGTTAGGGTTAGGTTAAGGATAGAGGTTAGGGTTTGGAATAGGGTTAGGGTTCGGGTTAGGTTTAGGGTTAGGGTTAGGGTAAGGGGTAGGTTTAGGGTTATGGTTATGGTTAAGTTTAGGGTTAGATTTAGGGTAAGGGTAAGGATTAGGGTTAGGGTTATGGCAAGGGTACGGGTTAGGGCTAAGGTTAGGGTTAGGTTTAGGTTTAGGGTTAGGGTAAGGTTAAGGTTTAGGGTTAGGTTTAGGGTTAGGGTTAGTCTAAGGGTAAGGTTTAGGTTTAGGGATAGGGTTAGGTTTAGGTTTAGGTTTAGGGTAAGGATAAGGAGTAGAGTTCAGTTTAGGGTTAGGATTATGGTTAGGGTTAGGGTAAGGGTAAGGGTTAGGGTTAGGTTTAGGTTTACGGTTAGGGTTAGGGTAAGTATAAGGGTTAGATTTCAGGTTGGTGTTATCGTTAGGGTTAGGGTTAAAGTTAGAGTGAGGGTAAGGGCAAGGGTTAGGGTTAGGTGAGGGTTAGGGTTAGGGTAAGGGGAACGGTTAGGGATAGGGTTAGGGTTAGGGTAAGGGTTAAGGTTCCGGTTTGGGTCAGGGTTATGCTTAGTGTTGGGGTAAGGGTTATGGTTAGGGTTAGGGTTAAGGTTAGGGTTAGGGTTAAGGTTGAGGTTAGGATTAGAGTTAGGGTTAGGGTTAGGGTAAGGTTTAGGGTTAGGGTTAGGGTAAGGGTTAGGGTTAGGTTTTGGGTTAGATTAAGGGTAATGTTTAGGGTTAGGTTTATGGTTGAGGTTAGGGTTAGAGTTAGAGGAAGGGTTAGGGTTAGGGTAAAGGTTAGGGTTAGTTTTAGAGTTAGGGTTAGTGTTAGAGTAAGGGTATGGGTTAGGGTTAGGGTTAGGTTTATTGTAAGGGTTAGGGTTAGGGGTTAGGGTTAATGTTAGGGTTAGGTTAAGGGTTAGGGTTAGGGTTAGGGTTAGGGTTAGGATAAGTGTTAGGGTTAGGGTAAGGGTAAGTGTTAGGGTCAGCGTAAGTGTAAATGTTAGGGTTAGGGTTAGGGTTAAGGTTATGGTTAGGGTAAGGGTTATGGTTGCGGTTACGTTTAGGGTTAGGGTTAGGTTTAGGCTTAGGGTAAGGGTTAGGGTTAGCATAAGTGTAAATGTTAGGGTTAGGGTTAGGGTTAAGGTTATGGTTAGGGTAAGGGTTAGGGTTAGGGTTAGGGTTAGGTGTTAGGTTAAGGGTAACGGTTAGTGTTAGTGTTAGGGTTAGGGTTAGGTTAAGAGTTAGGTTTAGGCTTAGGATAAGGTTTAGGGTTAGGGTAAGTGTAAATGTTAGGGTTAGGGTTAGGGTTAGGGTTATGGTTAGGGTAAGGGTTAGGGTTAGGGTAAGTATAAATGTTAGGGTTAGGGTTAGGGTTAGGGTTATGGTTAGGGTAAGGGTTAGGGTTAGGGTTAGGTGTTAGGTTAAGGGTAAGGGTTAGGGTTAGGGTTAGGGTTAGGGTTAGGGTAAGGGTAAGCGTTAGGGTTAGCGTTAGTGTTAGTTTTAGGGTTAGGGTTAGGGTAAGGGTAAGGGTTAGGGGTAGGGTTATGGTTAGGGAAAGGGTAAGGTTAGGGTTAGGTTTAGGGTTATGGTAAGGATTAGGGTTAGTGTTAGGGTTAGGGTTAGGGTTAGAGTTAAGGTTAGGGTTAGGATTAGGGTAAGGGTAAGGGTTAAGGTTAGGGTTAGGGTTATGTTTAAGGTTAGGGGTTAGGGTTAGTGTTAATTTTAGGGTTAGGGTTAGGGTAAGGATAAGAGTTAGGGTTAGGGATACGGTTAGGGTTCGGTTTAGGTTTAGGGTTAGTGTTAGGGTTAGGGTTAGGGTAAGGGCAACGGTTAGGGTTATTGTTATGGTTAAGGTTAGGGTTAGAGTTAGGGTAAGGGTAAGGTTTAGGGTTAGGGTTAGGTTTAGGGTTAGGGTAAGTGTTAGAGTTAGGGTTAGGGTTAGGGTTAGGGTAAGGCTACGGGTTAGGGTTAAGGTTAGGTTTAGAGTTAGGGTAAGGGTAAGTGTTAGAGTTAGGATAAGCTTTAGGGTTAGGGTAAGTTTTAGAGTTAGGGTTAGGGTTAGGGTTAGGGTAAGGTTAAGGCTTAGGATTAAGGTTAAGTTTAGGGTTAGGGTTAGGGTTAAGGATAGGGTTAGGGTAAGTGCAAGGGTTAGTGTTAGGGTTAGAGTTAGGTTTAGGGTTAGGTTAAGGGTAAGGGTTAGGGTTAGGGTTAGGGTTAGTGTTAGGATTAGGGTTAGGGTTAGGGTAAGGGCAAGTGTTAGGGTTAGGTATAGGGTTAAGGTTAGGGTTAGGGTTAGGGTTAGGGTAAGGGTTAGGGTTATGGTTAGGGCAAGGGTTAGGGTTAGGGTTAGGGTAAGGGTAATGGTTAGGTTTAGGGTTAGGGTTAAAGTTAGGGTAAGGCTAGGGATAGGGTTAGAGTTTGGGTTAGGTTTAGGCTTAGGGTTAGGGTAAGGGTTAGGTTTAGGGTTTGGGTTAGGGTAAGGGTTAGGGTTAGGGTTAGGGTAAGGGTAAGGGTTAGTGTTAGGTTTAGTGTTAGGGTTAGGGTAAGGATAGAGGTTAGGGTTTGGGATAGGGTTAGGGTTCGGGTTAGGTTTAGGGGTAGGGTTAGGGTAAGGGTAGGTTTAGGGTTATGGTTATGGTTAAGGTTAGGGTTAGATTTAGGGTAAGGGTAAGGGTAGGGTTGGGGTTAGGTTTAGGGTCAGGGTAAGGGTTAGGGTTAAGGTTAAGGTTAGGGTTAGGGTTAGGGTTAGGGTTAGGGTTTAGGCTTAGTGTAAGGGTAAGGGTTAGGGTTAGGTTTAGGGTTAGGGTTATGGTAAGGGTAAGGGTTAGGTTTAAGGTAAGGGTTAGGGTTATGGTTAGGGTAAGGGTAAGGTGATGGTTAGGGTTAGGGTTAGGGTTAGGTTTAGGGTAAGGATTAGGTTTAAGTTTAGGGTTAGGGTTAGGGTTAGGGTTTGGGTAAGGGTAAGGGTTATGGTTAGGTTTAAGGTTAGGGTTAGGGTAAGGGTAAGGGTTAGGTTTAGGGTTAGGGTTAGGCTTAGGGATAGGGTTAGGGTTAGGGTTTGGGTAAGGGTAAGGGTTAGGGTTAAGGTTAGGTTTAGGGTTAAGGTTAGGGTTAGGGTGAGGGTAAGGGTAAGTTTAGGGTTAGGTTTAGGTTTAGGGTTAGGGTTAGGGTTAGGGTTAGGTTTAGGGTTAGGGTAAGGGTAAGGGTTAGGGTTAGGATTAGGTTTAGGGTTGGGGTTAAGGTTAGGGTTAGGGTTAGGGTAAGGGTAAGGGTTAGGGTTAGGGATAGGGTTAAGGTAAGGGTTATGGTTAGGATTAGGGGTAAGAGTAGGGTTAGGGTATGGGTTATGGTTAGGGTTATGATTAAGGTTGGATTAGGTTTAGGGTTATGGTAAGGGTAAGGGTTAGGGTTAGGTTTGGGGTTAAGGTAAGGGTTAGGGTTAGGGTTAGGGTTAGGGTAGGGGTCAGGGTAAGGGTAACTGTTAGTGTTAGGGTTAGGGTTAGGATAAGGGTAGGATTAGGGTTAGGTTTAGGGTTAGGGTTATGGTTAGGGTTAGGTTGAGGGTTAGGTTTAGGGTTAGGGTAAGGGTAAGGGTTAGTGTTAGTGTTAGGATTAGGGTTAGGGTTAGGGTAAGGGCAAGTGTTAGGTTTAGGGTTAGGGTTAAGGTTAGGGTTAGGGTTAGGGTTAGGGTTTGGGTTAGGTTAGGGTTTGGGTTAGGGTTAGGGTTAGGGTTAGGGTAAGGGTTAGGGTTATGGTTAGGGTAAGGGTTAGGGTTAGGGTTAGGGTAAGGGTAATGGTTAGGGTTAGGGTTAGGTTTAGGGTAAGGTTAGGGATAGGGTTAGGGTTCGGGTTAGGTTTAGGCTTAGGGTTAGGGTAAGGGTTAGGTTTAGGGTAATAGTAAGGGTTAGGGTTAGGATTAGGTTTAGGGTAAGTGTTAGGGTTAGGGTTAGGGTTAGGGTTAGGTTTAGGGTTAGGTTAAGGGTTTGGGTAAGGGTTAGGGTTAGGGTTATGGTTACGGTAAGGGTAAGGGTAAGGGTAGGGTTAGGGTCAGGTTTAGGGTCAGGGTAAGGGTTAGGGTTAAGGTTAGGTTTAGGGTTAGGGTTAGGGTTAGGGTTTAGGCTTAGTTTAGGGGTAAGGGTTAGGGTTAGTTTTAGGGTTAGGGTTATGGTAAGGGTAAGGGTTAGGTTTAAGGTAAGGGTTAGGGTTATGGTTAGGGTAAGGGTAAGGTGAGGGTTAGGGTTATGGTTAGGTTTAGGGTAAGGGTTAGGTTTAAGTTTAGGGTTAGGGTTAGGGTTAGGGTTAGGGTAAGGGTAAGGGTTAGGGTTAGGGTAAGGGCAAGTGTTAGGTTTGGGGTTAGGGTTAAGATTAGGGTTAGGGTTAGGGTTAGGGTTTGGGTTAGGTTCTTGTTTGGGTTAGGGTTAGGGTTAGGGTTAGGGTTAGGGTAAGGGTAAGGGTTATGGTTAGGTTTAGTGTTAGGGTTAGGGTAAGGGTAAGGGTTAGGTTTAGGGTTAGGGTTAGGCTTAGGGATAGGGTTAGGGTTAGGGTTTGGGTAAGGGTAAGGGTTAGGGTTAAGGTTAGGGTTAGGGTTAAGGTTAGGGTTAGGGTGAGGGTAAGGGTAAGTTTAGGGTTAGATTTAGGGTTAGGGTTAGTGTTAGGGTTAGGGTTAGGTTTAGGGTTAGGGTAAGGGTAAGGGTTAGGGTTAGGATTAGGTTTAGGGTTGGGGTTAAGGTTAGGGTTAGGGTTAGGGTAAGGGTAAGGGTTAGGGTTAGGGATAGGGTTAGGGTAAGGGTTATGGTTATGGTTAGGGTTAGGGTTAAGGTTAGTGTTAGGGTTAGTGTTAGGGTTAGGGTAAGTGTTACGTTTAGGTTAGATTAAGGGTAAGGGTTAGGGTTAGGGTTAGGTTTAGAGTTAGGTTTAGGGTTAGGTTAAGGGTAAGGGTTAGCGTTAGGGTTAGGGTTAGGTTACAGGTTAGGGTTAGAATTAGGTTTAGGGTTGGTTAAGGGTAAGGGTTAGGGTTATGGTTAGGGTTAGGGTTAGAGTTAGGGTAAGGGTTAGTGTTAGGGTTTGTGTTAGGGTAAGATTAATGTTTAGGGTTAGGTTTAGGGTTAGGGTAAGGGTAAGGGTAAACTTAGGGTTAGATTTAGGTTTAGGGTAAGGGTAAGGGTTAGGGTTAAGTTAAGGGTTACGTTTCGGTTTAGGGTTAGGGTTAGGTTAGGGTAAGGGTAAGGGTTAAGGTTAGCTTAAGGGTTAGGGTTAGGTTTAGGGTAAGGGTTAGGTTTAGGGTTACGGTTAGGGTTAGGGTTACGGTTAGGGTTAGGGTTAGGGTTAGGTATAGGGTAAGGATACGGGTTAGGGTTAGCGTTAGGGTTAGGGTAAGGCTTAGGGTTAAGGTTAGGGTTAGTGCTAGGGTTATGGTTAGGGTTAGGGTAAGGGTAAGGGTTAGGATTAGGTTTAGGGTTAGGGTAAGGGTAAGGTTTAGGGTAAGGGTTAGACTAATGGTAAGGTTTAGGTTTAGTGTTAGGGTTAGGTTAAGGGTTAGGGTTGGGTTAGGGTTAGGATAAGGGTTAGGGTTAGGGTAAGGGTAAGGGTTAGGGTGATGGTTAGGGTTGGAGTTAGTTTTAGGTTTAGGGTTAGGGTAAGGGTAAGGGTTAGGGTTAGGGTTAGGGTCAAGGTAAGGGTTAGGGATAGGGTTAGGGTTAGGTTTAGGGTTAGGGTTAGGGTAAGGGTAAGGTTTAGGATTAGCGTTAGTGTTAGGGTTAGGTTTACGGTTAGGGTTAGGGTAAGGGCACGGGTTAGGGTTAGGGTTAATTTTAGGGTTAGGGTTAGGGTTAGGGTTAGGTTTAGGGTTAGGATTAGGGTAAGGGTAAGGGTTAGGGTTCTGGTTAGGGTTAGGGTTAAGGTTAGTGTTAGGGTTAGTGTTAGGGTTAGGGTAAGTGTTACGTTTAGGTTAGATTAAGGGTAAGGGTTAGGGTTAGGGTTAGGGTTAGAGTTAGGTTTAGGGTTAGGTTAAGGGTAAGGGTTAGCATTAGGGTTAGGTTTAGGTTACAGGTTAGGGTTAGAATTAGGTTTAGGGTTGGTTAAGGGTAAGGGTTAGGGTTAGGGTTAGGGTTAGGGTTAGAGTTAGGGTAAGGGTTAGTGTTAGGGTTAGGGTAAGGATAAGTTTAGGGTTAGGTTTCGGGTTAGGGTAAGGGTAAGGGTAAACGTAGGGTTAGGGTTAGGTTTAGGGTAAGGGTAAGGGTTAGGGTTAAGTTACGGGTTACGGATAGGTTTAGGGTTAGGGTTAGGGGTAGGGTAAGGGTAAGGGTTAGCGTTAGGATAAGGGTTAGGTTTAGGGTTACGGTTAGGTTTAGGGTTAGGGTTAGGGTTAGACAGGGTAAGGATACGGGTTAGGGTTAGCGTTAGGGTTAGGGTAAGGCTTAGGGTTAAGGTTAGGGTTAGTGTTAGGGTTATGGTTAGGGTTAGGGTAAGGGTAAGGGTTAGGTTTAGGTTTAGGGTAAGGGTAAGGGTTAGGTTTAGGTTTAGGGTTAGGGTTAGGGATTGGGTTAGGGTTAGGGTTTGGGTAAGGATAAGGGTTAGGGTTAGGGTTAGGGTTAGGGTTAGGGTTAGATTAGGGATAGGGTAAGGGTAATGGTTAGGGTTAGGATTTGGGTTAGGTTTAGGGTTGGGGTTAAGGTTAGGTTTAGGGTAGGGTAGGTTTAATTATTAGGGTTAGGGTTAGGGTTATGCTTAGTGTTAGGGTTAGGGTTAGAATTAGGGTTAGGTTTAGGGTTACGGTTAGGTTTCGGGTTAGGGTGAGGGTAAGGTTATGTGTTAGGGTTAGGGTTAGGGTTAGGGTAAGTGTTAGGGTTAGGTTTAGGGTTACGGTTAGGGTAAGGGTAAGGGTAAGGTTTAGGGTTAAAATTAGGGTTAGGGTTAGGGTTAGGGTTAAGGTTAGCGTTAGAGTAAGGGTAAGGGTTAGGGTGAGGTTTAGGGTTAGGGTAAGTGTAAGGGATAGGTTTAGGGTTAGGTTTAGGGTTAGGGTTAGGATAAGGATAAATGTCAGAGTTAAGGTTAGGGTTACGGTTAGGGTTAGGGTTAGGGTTAAGGTTAGGGTGAGGGTAAGGGTAAGGGTTAGGGTTATGGTTAGGGTAAGGGTTAGGGTTAGGGTTTGGTTAAGGGTAATGGTTAGGGCTAGGGTTATGGTTAGGGTAAGGGTTAGGGTTAGGGTTTGGTTAAGGGTACTGGTTATGGCTAGGGTTAGGTTTAGGGTAAGGTTAGGGATAGGGTTAGGGTTCGGGTTAGGTTTAGGCTTAGGGATAGGGTAAGGGTTAGGGTTAGGGTTTGGGTTAGGGTAAGGGTTAGGGTTAGGGTTAGGGTAAGGGTAAGGGTTAGTGTTAGTTTTAGTGTTAGGGTTAGGGTAAGGATAGAGGTTATGGTTTGGAATAGGGTTAGGGTTCGGGTTAGGTTTAGGGTTAGGGTTAGGGTAAGGGGTAGGTTTAGGGTTATGGTTATGGTTAAGGTTAGGGTTAGATTTAGGGTAAGGGTAAGGATTAAGGTTAGGGTTAGGGCAAGGGTACGGGTTAGGGCTAAGGTTAGGGTTAGGTTTAGGTTTAGGGTTAGGGTAAGGGTAAGGTTTAGGGTTAGGTTTAGGGTTAGGGTTAGTCTAAGGGTAAGGTTTAGGTTTAGGGATAGGGTTAGGTTTAGGTTTAGGTTTAGGGTAAGGATAAGGAGTAGAGTTCAGGTTAGGGTTAGGATTAGGGTTAGGGTTAGGGTAAGGGTAAGGGTTAGGGTTAGATTTAGGTTTACGGTTAGGGTTAGGGTAAGTATAAGGGTTAGAGTTCAGGTTGGTGTTATCGTTAGGGTTAGGGTTAAAGTTAGAGTGAGGGTAAGGGCAAGGGTTAGGGTTAGGTTAGGGTTAGGGTTAGGGTAAGGGGAACGGTTAGGGATAGGGTTAGGGTTAGGGTAAGGGTTAAGATTCCGGTTTGGGTCAGGGTTAGGCTTAGTGTTGGGGTAAGGGTTATGGTTAGGGTTAGGGTTAAGGTTAGGGTTAGGGTTAAGGTTGAGGTTAGGATTAGGGTTAGGGTTAGGGTTAGGGTAAGGTTTAGGGTTAGGGTTAGGGTAAGGGTTAGGGTTAGGTTTTGGGTTAGATTAAGGGTAATGTTTAGGGTTAGGTTTATGGTTGAGGTTAGGGTTAGAGTTAGAGGAAGGGTTAGGGTTAGGGTAAAGTTTAGGGTTAGTTTTAGAGTTAGGGTTAGTGTTAGAGTAAGGGTATGGGTTAGGGTTAGGGTTAGGTTTATTGTAAGGTTTAGGGTTAGGGGTTAGGGTTAATGTTAGGGTTAGGTTAAGGGTTAGGGTTAGGGTTAGGGTTAGGGTTAGGATAAGTGTTAGGGTTAGGGTAAGGGTAAGTGTTAGGGTCAGCGTAAGTGTAAATGTTAGGGTTAGGGTTAGGGTTAAGGTTATGGTTAGGGTAAGGGTTATGGTTGGGGTTACGTTTAGGGTTAGGGTTAGGGTTAGGCTTAGGGTAAGGGTTAGGGTTAGTGTAAGTGTAAATGTTAGGGTTAGGATTAGGGTTAAGGTTATGGTTAGGGTAAGGGTTAGGGTTAGGGTTAGGGTTAGGTGTTAGGTTAAGGGTAACGGTTAGTGTTAGTGTTAGGGTTAGGGTTAGGTTAAGGGTTAGGTTTAGGCTTAGGATAAGGTTTAGGGTTAGGGTAAGTGTAAATGTTAGGGTTAGGGTTAGGGTTAGGGTTATGGTTAGGGTAAGGGTTAGGGTTAGGGTAAGTATAAATGTTAGGGTTAGGGTTAGGGTTAGGGTTATGGTTAGGGTAAGGGTTAGGGTTAGGGTTAGGTGTTAGGTTAAGGGTAAGGGTTAGGGTTAGGGTTAGGGTTAGGGTTAGGGTAAGGGTAAGCGTTAGGGTTAGCGTTAGTGTTAGTTTCAGGGTTAGGGTTAGGGTAAGGGTAAGGGTAAGGGTTAGGGGTAGGGTTATGGTTAGCGAAAGGGTAAGGTTAGGGTTAGGTTTAGGGTTATGGTAAGGATTAGGGTTAGTGTTAGGGTTAGGGTTAGGGTTAGAGTTAAGGTTAGGGTTAGGATTAGGGTAAGGGTAAGGGCTAGGATTAGGGTTAGGGTTATGTTTAAGGTTAGGGGTTAGGGTTAGTGTTAATTTTAGGGTTAGGGTTAGGGTAAGGATAAGAGTTAGGGTTAGGGATACGGTTAGGGTTCGGTTTAGGTTTAGGGTTAGTGTTAGGGTTAGGGTTAGGGTAAGGGGAACGGTTAGGGTTATTGTTATGGTTAAGGTTAGGGTTAGAGTTAGGGTAAGGGTAAGGGTTAGGGTTAGGTTTAGGTTTAGGGTTAGGGTAAGTGTTAGAGCTAGGGTTAGGGTTAGGGTTATGGTAAGGCTAAGGGTTAGGGTTAAGGTTAGGTTTAGAGTTAGGGTAAGGGTAAGTGTTAGAGTTAGGATAAGCTTTAGGGTTAGGGTAAGTGTTAGAGTTAGGGTTAGGGTTAGGGTTAGGGTAAGGTTAAGGGTTAGGATTAAGTTTAATTTTAGGGTTAGGGTTAGGGTTAAGGATAGGGTTAGGGTAAGTGCAAGGGTTAGTGTTAGGGTTAGAGTTAGGTTTAGGGTTAGGTTAAGGGTAAGGGTTAGGGTTAGGGTTATGGTTAGGGTTAGTGTTAGGATTAGGGTTAGGGTTAGGGTAAGGGCAAGTGTTAGGGTTAGGTATAGGGTTAAGGTTAGGGTTAGGGTTAGGGTTAGGGTTTGGGTTAGGTTAGGGTTTGGGTTAGGGTTAGGGTTAGGGTAAGGGTTAGGGTTATGGTTAGGGCAAGGGTTAGGGTTAGGGTTAGGTTAAGGGTAATGGTTATGGTTAGGGTTAGGGTTAGGGTTAGGGTAAGGCTAGGGATAGGGTTAGGTTTAGGGTTAGAGTTAGGGTTAGGGTTAGAGTAAGGGTAAAGTTTAGGGTTAGGGTTATGGTTAGGTTTACGGTAAGGGTTATGGTTAGGGGTTAGAGTTACGGTTAAGTTTAGGTTAAGGGTTTGGGTAAGGGTGAGTGTTAGGGTTAGGGTTAGGGTAAGGGTAAGGGTTAGGGTTAGATTTAGGTTAAGATTGATGTTAGGTTTAGGGTTAGCGTAAGGGTTAGGGTTAGAGTTAGGGTAAGGGTTAGGGTTAGGGTTAGAGTTAGGGTCAGAGTTAGGGTTAGGGTTAGGGTAAGGGTAAGGGTTAGGGTTAGGTTTAGGGTTAGGGTAAGGGTTAGGGTTAGGGGTTAGGTTTAGTGTTAAGTTTAGGTTAAGGGTTAGGGTTGGGTTAGGGTTAGGATAAGGGTTAGGGTTAGGGTAAGGGTAAGGGTTAGGGTTATGGTTAGGTTTGGGGTTACTTTTAGGGTTAGGGTTAGTGTAAGAGTAAGGGTTAGGGTTAGGGTTAGGGTTAGGGTCAAGGTAAGGGTTAGGGCTTGGGTTAGGGTTAGGATTAGGGTTAGGGTAAGGGTAAGGGTTAGGGTTAGCGTTAGTGATAGGGTTAGGTTTATGTTTAGGGTTAGGGTAAGGGCACGGGTTAGGGTTAGGGTTAAGTTTAGGGTTAGGGTTAGGGTTAGGGTTAGGTTTAGGGTTAGGGTTAGGGTAAGGGTAAGGGTTAGGGTTCTGGTTATGGTTAGGGTTAAGGTTAGTGTTAGGGTTAGTGTTAGGGTTAGGGTAAGTGTTACGTTTAGGTTAGATTAAGAGTAAGGGTTAGGGTTAGGGTTAGGGTTAGAGTTAGGTTTAGTGTTAGGTTAAGGGTAAGGGTTCGGGTTAGTGTTAGGGTTAGGTTACAGGTTAGGGTTAGAATTAGGTTTAGGGTTGGTTAAGGGTAAGGGTTAGGGTTATGGTAGGATAAGTGTTAGTGTTAGGGTTAGCGTTAGGGTTAAGGTTAGGGTAAGGGTTATGGTTAGGGTTAGGTTTAGGGTACGTGTTAGGGTTAGAGTTAGAGTTAGAGTTAGGGTAAGGGTTAGTGTTAGGGTTAGGGTAAGGGTAAGGTTTAGGGTTAGGTTTAGGGTTAGGGTAAGGGTAAGTGTAAACTTAGGGTAGATTTAGGTTTAGGGTAAGGGTAAGGGTTAGGGTTAAGTTAAGGTTTACGTTTAGGTTTAGGGTTAGGGTTAGGGTTAGGGTAAGGGTAAGGGTTAAGGTTAGCTTAAGGGTTAGGGTTAGGTTTAGGGTAAGGGTTAGGTTTAGAGTTACGGTTAGGTTTAGGGTTACGGTTAGGGTTAGGGTTAGGGTTAGGGATAGGGTAAGGATACGGGTTAGGGTTAGCGTTAGGGTTAGGGTAAGGCTTAGGGTTAAGGTTAGGGTTAGTGTTAGGGTTATGGTTAGGGTTAGGGTAAGGGTAAGGGTTAGGATTAGGTTTAGGGTTAGGGTAAGGGTAAGGTTTAGGGTTAGGGTTAGTCTAATGGTAAGGTTTAGGTTTAGTGTTAGGGTTAGGTTAAGAGTTAGGGTTGGGTTAGGGTTAGGATAAGGGTTAGGGTTAGAGTAAGGGTAAGGGTTAGGGTTATGGTTAGGGTTGGGGTTAGTTTTAGGTTTAGGGTTAGGGTAAGGGTAAGGGTTAGGGTTAGGGTTAGGGTCAAGGTAAGGGTTAGGGATAGGGTTAGGGTTAGGTTTAGGGTTAGGGTTAGGGTAAGGGTAAGGGTTAGGATTAGCGTTAGTGTTAGGGTTAGGTTCACGGTTAGGGTTAGGGTAAGGGCACGGGTTAGGGTTAGGGTTAAGTTTAGGGTTAGGGTTAGGGTTAGGGTTAGGTTTAGGGTTAGGGTTAGGGTAAGGGAAAGGGTAGGATTAGTTTTAGGTTTAGGATTAGGCTTAGGGTTAGGGTTAGGGTGATTGTTAGGTTTAGGGTTAGGGTTAGGGTAAGGGTAAGGGTTAGGGTTAGTGTTAGGTTTAGGGTTAGGGTTAGGGTAAGGGCAAGGGTTAGCGTTAGGGTTAGGGTTAAGATTAAGGTTAGGGTTAGGGTTAGGGTTAGGGTTGGGTTAGGTTAGGGTTTGGGTTAGGGTTAGGGTTAGGGATTGGGTAAGGGTTAGGGTTATGGTTAGGGTAAGGGTTAAGGTTAGGGTTAGGGTAGGGTTAGGGATAGGTTTATGGTTCGGGTTAGGTTTAGGCTTAGGGTAAGGGTTAGTGTTAGGTTTAGTGTTAGGGTTAGGGTAAGGATAGAGGTTAGGGTTTGGGATAGGGTTAGGGTTCGGGTTAGGTTTAGGGTTAGGGTTAGGGTAAGGGGTAGGTTTAGGGTTATGGATATGGTTAAGGTTAGGGTTAGATTTAGGGTAAGGGTAAGGGTTAGGGTTAGGGTTAGGGTAAGGGTAAGGGTTAGAGTTAAGGTTAGGGTTAGGTTTAGGTTTAGGGTTAGGGTAAGTGTAAGGTTTAGGGTTAGGTTTAGGGTTATGGTTAGTCTAAGGGTAAGGTTTAGGTTTAGGGATAGGGTTAGGTTTAGGTTTAGGGTTAGGGTAAGGATAAGGGGAGAGTTCAGGTTAGGGTTAGAGTTAGGGTTAGGGTTAGGGTTAGGTTAAGGGTAAGGGTTAGGGTTAGGTTTAGGTTTACGGTTAGGGTTAGGGTAAGGATAAGGGTTAGAGTTCAGGTTGATGTTAGGGTTAGGGTTAGGGTTAAGGTTAGAGTGAGGGTAAGGGCAAGGGTTAGGGTTAGGTTTAGGGTTAGGGTTATGGTAAGGGTAAGGGTTAGGGGTAGTGTTAGGGTTAGGGTTATGTTTAGGGTTAGGGTTAGGTTTAGGGTTATGATTAGGGTTAGGGTTAGGGTAATAGGGTTAGGGTTTGGGTCAGGTTTAGGCTTAGTGTTAGGGTAAGGTAAGGGTTAGGGTTAGGGTTAGGGTTAGGTGTAGGGTTAAGGTTGAGGTTAGGATTAGGGTTAGGGTTAGGGTAAGGGTTAGCATTAGGATTAGGGTAAGGGTTAGGTTTAGGGTTTGGGTTAGATTAAGGGTAACGTTTAGGGTTATGGTTACGGTTAGGGTTATGGTTGAGGTTAGGGTTAGAGTTAGAGGAAGGGTTAGGGTTAGGGTTAGGGTAAGGGTTAGGGTTTGGGTTAGGGTTAGTGTTAGAGTTAGGGTGAGTGTTAGATTAAGGGTAACGTTTAGGGTTAGGGTTAGGTTTACGGTAAGGGTTAGGGTTAGGTGTTAGGGTTAATGTTAGGGTAAGATTAAGGGTTAGGGTTAGGGTTAGGGTTAGGGTTAGGGTTAGGGTTAGGTTAAGGGTTAGGGTTACGGTTAGGGTTAGGGTTAGGTATAGGGTTGAGTTACTTTTAGGGTTAGGGTTAGGGTAAGGGTAAGTGTTAGGGTTAGGGTTAGTGTAAGGGTTAGGGTTAGGGTTAGGGTTAGGGTTAGTTTTTGGGTTAGGGTTAGGGTAAGGGTAAGTGTTAGGGTAAGGGTTAGGTTTAGGCTTTGGATTAAGGTTGAGGTTAGGGTTAGGTTTAGGGTTAGGGTAAGGGTTAGGGTTGGGGTTAGGGTAAGGTTTAGGGTAAGGGTGAGGGTTAGGGTTAGGGTTAAGATTGAGGTTAGGGTTAGGGTTTGAGTAAGGGTTAAGGTTAGGTTTAGGGTAAGGGTTAGGGTTAGGGTTAGGGTTGGCGTTAGAGTTAGGATTAGGGTTAGGGTAAGGGTAAGGGTTAGGGTTAGGGTTAGGGTTAGGGTAAGGGTTATGGTAAAGTTTAGGGTTAGAGTTAAGGTTAGGTTTAGGGTTAGGGTTAGGGAAAGGGTAAGAGTTAGTGTTAGGGTTAGGGTTAGTTTTAGGGTTACGTTTAGGGTAAGGGTAAGGTTTATGGTAAGGTTTAGGGTTAGAGTTAAGGTTAGGGTTAGGGTTAGGCTTACGGTTACGTTTAGGGTTAGGGTTAGGGTAAGGGTAAAGTTTAGGGTTAGGGTTAGGGTTAGGGTTAGGTTTAGGGTTAGGGTTAGAGTAAGGTCAAGGGTTAAAGTTACTGTTAAGGTTAGGGTTCGGGTTAGGTTTAGGTTTAGGGTAAGGGTAAGGTTTAGTGTTAAGGTTAGTGTTAAGGTTAGGGTTAGCTTTAGGGTTAGCGATAGGGTAAGGGTTAGTGTTAGGTTAGGGTAAGGGTAAGGGTAAGGGTTAGGGTTAGGGTTGGTTAGAGTTAGGTTTAGGGTTACGTTAAGAGTAACGGTTAGGGTTAATGTTAGGGTTAGGGTTAGGTTAAGGGTTAGGGTTAGGGTTAGGATAAGGGTTAGGGTTAGGGTAAGTGTAAGTGTTAGGATTAGGGTTAGGGTTATGGTTAGGGTAAGGGTTAGGGTTAAGGTTAGTGATAGGGGTTAGGGTAAGGGTAAGGGTTAGGGTTAGAGTTAGGGTTAGGGTAAGGGTAAGGGTTATGGTTAGCGTTAGGGTTAGTTTTAGGGTTAGGGTTAGAGTAAGGGTAAGTGTTAGGTTTAGGGTTAGGGTTAGGTTTAAGTTTAGGGTTAGGGTTAGGGTTAGGGTAAGGGTAAGGGTTACGGGTAGGGTTAGTGTTAGGGAAAGGGTAAGGTTTAGGGTTAGGTTGAGGGTTATGGTAAGGATTAGGGTTAGGGTTAAGGTTAGGGTTAGGGTTAGCATTAAGGTTAGCTTTAGGTTTAGGATAAGGGTAAATGTTACGGTTAGGAGTAGGATTAGGGTTACGGTTAAGGTTAGGGGTTAGGGTTAGTGTTAATTTTAGGGTTAGGGTAAGGATAAGAGTTAGGGTTAGGGATAGGTTTAGGGTTTGGGTTAGGTTTAGTTTTAGGGTTAGGGTTAGGTTTAGGGTAAGGGGAACGGTTAGGGTTATGGTTATGGTTAAAGTTAGGTTTAGATTTTGGGTAAGGGTAAGGGTTAGGTTTAGGGTTAGGGTTAGGGTAAGGGTAAGTGTTAGGGATAGGGTTAGGTTTAAAATTAGAGTTTCGTTTAGGTTTAGGTTTACGGTTAGGGTAAGGGTTAGGTTTAGGGTTAGGGTTAGTTTAATGGTAAGGTTTAGATTTAGGGTTAGGGTTAGGTTTAGGTTTAGGGGTAGGGTAAGGATATGGGTTAGAGTTCAGGTTACGGTTAGGGTTAGGGTTAGGGTTAAGTTTAGTGTGAGGGTAAGGGTAAGGTTTAGAGTAGGGTTAGGTTTAGAGTTAGGTTTAGGGTTAGGATTAGGATTAGGGTTAGCCTAAGGGTTAGGGTTAGGGTTAGGGTCAGGGTTAGGCTTAGTGTTAGGGGCAGGGTAAGGGTTAGTGTTAGTGTTAGGGTAAGGTTAAGGGTAAGGTTAGGGTTAGGGTTAGGGTTATGGTTGAGGTTAGTGTTAGAGTTAGAGGAAGGCTTAGGGTTAGGGTTAGGGTAAGGGTTAGGGTTAGGGTTAGGGTTAGAGTTAGGGTTAGGGTTAGAGTAAGGGTAAAGGTTAGGGTTAGGGTTATGGTTAGGTTTACGGTAAGGGTTATGGTTAGGGGTTAGAGTTACGGTTAGGTTTAGGTTAAGGGTTTGGGTAAGGGTGAGTGTTAGGGTTAGGGTTAGGGTAAGGGTAAGGGTTAGGGTTACATTTGGGTTAAGATTGATGTTAGGTTTAGGGTTAGCGTAAGGGTTAGGGTTAGAGTTAGGGTAAGGGTTAGGGTTAGGGTTAGAGTTAGGGTCAGAGTTAGGGTTAGGGTTAGGGTAAGGGTAAGGGTTAGGGTTAGGGTTAGGGTTAGGGTAAGGGTTAGGGTTAGGGGTTAGGTTTAGTGTTAAGTTTAGGTTAAGGGTTAGGGTTGGGTTAGGGTTAGGATAAGGGTTAGGGTTAGGGTAAGGGTAAGGGTTAGGGTTATGGTTAGGGTTGGGGTTACTTTTAGGGTTAGGGTTAGTGTAAGAGTAAGCGTTAGGGTTAGGGTTAGGGTTAGGGTCAAGGTAAGGGTTAGGGCTTGGGTTAGGGTTAGGATTAGGGTTAGGGTAAGGGTAAGGGTTAGGGTTAGCGTTAGTGATAGGGTTAGGTTTACGTTTAGGGTTAGGGTAAGGGCACGGGTTAGGGTTAGGGTTAAGCTTAGGGTTAGGGTTAGGGTTAGGGTTAGGTTTAGGGTTAGGGTTAGGGTAAGGGTAAGGGTTAGGGTTCTGGTTATGGTTAGGGTTAAGGTTAGTGTTAGGGTTAGTGTTAGGGTTAGGGTAAGTGTTACGTTTAGGTTAGATTAAGAGTAAGGGTTAGGGTTAGGGTTAGGGTTAGAGTTAGGTTTAGTGTTAGGTTAAGGGTAAGGGTTCGGGTTAGGGTTAGGGTTAGGTTACAGGTTAGGGTTAGAATTAGGTATAGGGTTGGTTAAGGGTAAGGGTTAGGGTTATGGTTAGGATAAGTGTTAGTGTTAGGGTTAGCGTTAGGGTTAAGGTTAGGGTAAGGGTTATGGTTAGGGTTTGGTTTAGGGTACGTGTTAGGGTTAGAGTTAGAGTTAGAGTTAGGGTAAGGGTTAGTGTTAGGGTTAGGGTAAGGGTAAGGGTAAGGTTTAGGGTTAGGTTTAGGGTTAGGGTAAGGGTAAGGGTAAACTTAGGGTTAGATTTAGGTTTAGGGTAAGGGTAAGGGTTAGGGTTAAGTTAAGGTTTACGTTTAGGTTTAGGGTTAGGGTTAGGGTTAGGGTAAGGGTAGGGGTTAAGGTTAGCTTAAGGGTTAGGGTTAGGTTTAGGGTAAGGGTTAGGTTTAGGGTTACGGTTAGGTTTAGGGTTACGGTTAGGGTTAGGGTTAGGGTTAGGGATAGGGTAAGGATACGGGTTAGGGTTAGCGTTAGGGTTAGGGTAAGGCTTAGGGTTAAGGTTAGGGTTAGTGTTAGGGTTATGGTTAGGGTTAGGGTAAGGGTAAGGGTTAGGATTAGGTTTAGGGTTAGGGTAAGGGTAAGGTTTAGGGTTAGGGTTAGTCTAATGGTAAGATTTAGGTTTAGTGTTAGGGTTAGGTTAAGAGTTAGGGTTGGGTTAGGGTTAGGATAAGGGTTAGGGTTAGGGTAAGGATAAGGGTTAGGGTTATGGTTAGGGTTGGGGTTAGTTTTAGGTTTAGGGTTAGGGTAAGGGTAAGGGTTAGGGTTAGGGTTAGGGTCAAGGTAAGGTTTAGGGATAGGGTTAGGGTTAGGTTTAGGGTTAGGGTTAGGGTAAGGGTAAGGGTTAGGATTAGCGTTAGTGTTAGGGTTAGGTTCACGGTTAGGGTTAGGGTAAGGGCACGGGTTAGGGTTAGGGTTAAGTTTAGGGTTAGGGTTAGGGTTGGGGTTAGGTTTAGGGTTAGGGTTAGGGTAAGGGTAAGGGTTAGGGTTCTGGTTAGGGTTAGGGTTAAGGTTAGTGTTAGGGTTAGTGTTAGGGTTAGGGTAAGTGTTACGTTTAGGTTAGATTAAGGGTAAGGGTTAGGGTTAGGGTTAGGGTTAGAGTTGGGTTTAGGGTTAGGTTAAGGGTAAGGGTTAGCGTTAGTGTTAGGGTTAGGTTACAGGTTAGGGTTAGAATTAGGTTTAGGGTTGGTTAAGGGTAAGGGTTAGGGTTATGGTTAGGGTTAGGGTTAGAGTTAGGGTAAGGGTTAGTGTTAGGGTTAGGGTTAGGGTAAGGGTAATGTTTAGGGTTAGGTTTAGGGTTAGGGTAAGGGTAAGGGTAAACTTAGGGTTAGATTTAGGTTTAGGGTAAGGGTAAGGGTTAGGGTTAAGTTACGGGTTACGTGTAGGTTTAGGGTTAGGGTTAGGGTTAGGGTAAGGGTAAGGGTTAAGGTTAGCTTAAGGGTTAGGGTTAGGTTTAGGGTAAGGGTTAGGTTTAGGGTTACGGTTAGGGTTAGGGTTACGGTTAGGGTTAGTGTTAGGGTTAGGTATAGGGTAAGGATACGGGTTAGGGTTAGCGTTAGGGTTAGGGTAAGGCTTAGGGTTAAGGTTAGGGTTAGTGTTAGGGTTATGGTTAGGGTTAGGGTAAGGGTAAGGGTTAGGATTAGGTTTAGGGTTAGGGTAAGGGTAAGGTTTAGGATAAGGGTTAGACTAATGGTAAGGTTTAGGTTTAGTGTTAGGGTTAGGTTAAGGGTTAGGGTTGGGTTAGGGTTAGGATAAGGGTTAGGGTTAGGGTAAGGGTAAGGGTTAGGGTGATGGTTAGGGTTGGAGTTAGTTTTAGGTTTAGGGTTAGGGTAAGGGTAAGGGTTAGGGTTAGGGTTAGGGTCAAGGTAAGGGTTAGGATAGGTTTAGGGTTAGGTTTAGGGTTAGGGTTAGGGTAAGGGTAAGGGTTAGGATTAGCGTTAGTGTTAGGGTTAGGTTTACGGTTAGGGTTAGGGTAAGGGCACGGGTTAGGGTTAGGGTTAAGTTTAGGGTTAGGGTTAGGGTTAGGGTTAGGTTTAGGGTTAGGGTTAGGGTAAGGGTAAGGGTTAGGGTTCTGGTTAGGGTTAGGGTTAAGGATAGTGTTAGGATTAGTGTTAGGGTTAGGGTAAGTGTTACGTTTAGTTTAGATTAAGGGTAAGGGTTAGGGTTAGGGTTAGGGTTAGAGTTAGGTTTAGGGTTAGGTTAAGGGTAATGGTTAGCGTTAGGGTTAGGGTTAGGTTACAGGTTAGGGTTAGAATTAGGTTTAGGGTTGGTTAAGGGTAAGGGTTAGGGTTATGGTTAGGGTTAGGGTTAGAGTTAGGGTAAGGGTTAGTGTTAGGGTTAGGGTAAGGGTAAGTTTAGGGTTAGGTTTCGGGTTAGGGTAAGGGTAAGGGTAAACATAGGGTTAGGGTTAGGTTTAGGGTAAGGGTAAGGGTTAGGGTTAAGTTAAGGGTTACGGATAGGTTTAGGATTAGGGTTAGGGGTAGGGTAAGGGTAAGGGTTAACGTTAGGGTAAGGGTTAGGTTTAGGGTTACGGTTAGGTTTAGGGTTAGGGTTAGGGTTAGGGCAGGGTAAGGATACGGGTTAGGGTTAGCGTTAGGGTTAGGGTAAGGCTTAGGGTTAAGGTTAGGGTTAGTGTTAGGGTTATGGTTAGGGTTAGGGTAAGGGTAAGGGTTAGGGTTATGTTTAGGGTTAGCTTTAGGGTAAGGGTAAGGGTTAGGTTTAGTTTTAGGGTTAGGGTTAGGGATTGGGTTAGGGTTAGGGTTTGGGTAAGGATAAGGGTTAGGGTTAGGGTTAGGGTTAGGGTTAGATTAGGGATAGGGTAAGGGTAATGGTTAGGGTTAGGGTTTGGGTTAGGTTTAGGGTGGGGTTAAGGTTCGGTTTAGGTTAGGGTAGGTTTAATTATTAGGGTTAGGGTTAGGATTATGCTTAGTGTTAGGGTTAGGGTTAGGATTAGGGTTAGGTTTAGGGTTACGGTTAGGTTTCGGGTTAGGGTTAGGGTAAGGTTATGTGTTAGGGTTAGGGTTAGGGTTAGGGTAAGTGTTAGGGTTAGGTTTAGGGTTACGGTTAGGGTAAGGGTAAGGGTAAGGTTTAGGGTTAAAGTTAGGTTTAGGGTTAGGGTTAGGGTTAAGGTTAGCGTTAGGGTTAGGGTTAGGGTTAGGTTTAGGGTTAGGGTAAGGGTAAGGGTTAGGGTGAGGTTTAGGGTTAGGGTAAGGGTAAGGGATAGGTTTAGGGTTAGGTTTAGGGTTAGGGTTAGGATAAGGATAAATGTCAGAGTTAAGGTTAGGGTTACGGTTAGGGTTAGGGTTAAGGTTAGGGTGAGGGTAAGGGTAAGGGTTAGGGTTAAGATTAGGGTTAGGGTTAGGGTAAGGATTAGGGTTAGGGTTACGGTTAGGGTAAGGGTTAGGGTTAGGGTTAGGGTTAGTGCTAGGGTTAAGGTTAGGATTAGGGTTAGGGTAAGGGTGAGGCTTAGGTTAGGGTTAGGGTTAGGGCTAGGGTTAAGGTTAGGGTTAGGGTGAGGTTTAGGGTTAGGATTAGAGTTAGGGTTAGTGTAAGGGTTAGGGTTAGGGTTAGGGTTAGTGTTAGGGTAAGGGTAAGGGTTAGGGTTAGGTTTAGGGTTAGGGTTAAGGTTGAGGGTAGTGTTAGATTTGGTTTAGGTTTAGGGTTAGGATTAGGGTTAGGGTTAGGGTAAGGGTTAGGGTTAAGGTTAGGTTTACCGTTAGGCTTAGTGTTAGAGTAAGGGTAAGGGTTAGGGTTAGGGTTAGGGTTAAGGTTAGGCTTAAGGTTGAGGTTAGGGTTAGGGTTACGGTAAGGGTAAGGGTTAGGGTTAGTTTTAGGGTTATGGTTAAGTTTAGGGTTAAGGATAGGGAAGGGTAAGGGCAAGGGTAAGGGTTAGGGTTAGGGTTAGGATTAGGGTTAGGGTTAGGTTTAGTGTTAGGGTTAGGGTAAGGGTAAGGGTTAGGGTTAGGTTTAGGGTTTGGATAAGGGTTAGGGTTAGGGTTAGGGTTAGGGTAAGTGTAACGGTAAGGGTTAGGGTTAGGGTTAGGGTTAGGGTTATGGTTAGGTTTAGGTTTGGGTAAGGGTTAGGGTTACGTTTAGGGTAAGGGTAAGGTTTAGAGTTAGGGGTAGGGGTAGGGGTAGGGTATGGGTTATGGTTTGGGTTAGGATTAAGGTTAGGGTTAGATTTAGGGTTACGGTAAGGGTAAGGGTTAGGTTTAGGGTTAGGGTTAGGGTAAGGGTTAGGGTTAGGGTAGGCATCAGGGTAAGGGTAACTGTTAGTGTTAGAGTTAGGTTTAGGATAAGGGTAGGATTAGGGTTAGGTTTAGGATTAGGCTTAGGGTTAGGGTTAGGGTGATTGTTAGGTTTAGGGTTAGGGTTAGGGTAAGGGTAAGGGTTAGGGTTAGTGTTAGGTTTAGGGTTAGGGTTAGGGTAAGGGCAAGGGTTAGCGTTAGGGTTAGGGTTAAGATTAAGGTTAGGGTTAGGGTTAGGGTTAGGGTTGGGTTAGGTTAGGGTTTGGGTTAGGGTTAGGGTTAGGGATTGGGTAAGGGTTAGGGTTATGGTTAGGGTAAGGGTTAAGGTTAGGGTTAGGGTAGGGTTGGAGATAGGTTTAGGGTTCGGGTTAGGTTTAGGCTTAGGGTAAGGGTTAGTGTTAGGTTTAGTGTTAGGGTTAGGGTAAGGATAGAGGTTAGGGTTTGGGATAGGGTTAGGGTTCGGGTTAGGTTTAGGGTTAGGGTAAGGGTTAGTGTTAGGTTTAGTGTTAGGGTTAGGGTAAGGATAGAGGTTAGGTTTTGGGATAGGGTTAGGGTTCGGGTTAGGTTTAGGGTTAGGGTTAGGGTAAGGGGTAGGTTTAGGGTTATGGTTATGGTTAAGGTTAGGGTTAGATTTAGGGTAAGGGTAAGGGTTAGGGTTAGGGTTAGGGTAAGGGTAAGGGTTAGAGTTAAGGTTAGGGTTAGGTTTAGGTTTAGGGTTAGGGTAAGTGTAAGGTTTAGGGTTAGGTTTAGGGTTATGGTTAGTCTAAGGGTAAGGTTTAAGTTTAGGGATAGGGTTAGGTTTAGGTTTAGGGTTAGGGTAAGGATAAGGGGAGAGTTCAGGTTAGGGTTAGAGTTAGGGTTAGGGTTAGGGTTAGGTTAAGGGTAAGGGTTAGGGTTAGGTTTAGGTTTACGGTTAGGGTTAGGGTAAGGATAAGGGTTAGAGTTCAGGTTGATGTTAGGGTTAGGGTTAGGGTTAAGGTTAGAGTGAGGGTAAGGGCAAGGGTTAGGGTTAGGTTTAGGGTTAGGGTTATGGTAAGGGTAAGGGTTAGGGGTAGTGTTAGGGTTAGGGTTATGTTTAGGGTTAGGGTTAGGTTTAGGGTTATGATTAGGGTTAGGGTTAGGGTAATAGGGTTAGGGTTTGGGTCAGGTTTAGGCTTAGTGTTAGGGTAAGGTAAGGGTTAGGGTTAGGGTTAGGGTTAGGTGTAGGGTTAAGGTTGAGGTTAGGATTAGGGTTAGGGTTAGGGTAAGGGTTAGGATTAGAATTAGGGTAAGGGTTAGGTTTAGGGTTTGGGTTAGATTAAGGGTAACGGTTAGGGTTAGGGTTACGGTTAGGGTTATGGTTGATGTTAGGGTTAGAGTTAGAGGAAGGGTTAGGGTTAGGGTTAGGGTAAGGGTTAGGGTTTGGGTTAGGGTTAGTGTTAGAGTTAGGGTGAGTGTTAGATTAAGGGTAACGTTTAGGGTTAGGGTTAGGTTTACGGTAAGGGTTAGGATTAGGTGTTAGGGTTAATGTTAGGGTAAGATTAAGGGTTAGGGTTAGGGTTAGGGTTAGGGTTAGGTTAAGGGTTAGGGTTACGGTTAGGGTTAGGGTTAGGTATAGGGTTGAGTTACTTTTAGGGTTAGGGTTAGGGTAAGGGTAAGTGTTAGGGTTAGGGTTAGTGTAAGGGTTAGGGTTAGGGTTAGGGTTAGTGTTAGTTTTAGGGTTAGGGTTAGGGTAAGGGTAAGTGTTAGGGTAAGGGTTAGGTTTAGGCTTTGGATTAAGGTTGAGGTTAGGGTTAGGTTCAGGGTTAGGGTAAGGGTTAGGGTTGGGGTTACGGTAAGGTTTAGGGTAAGGATGAGGGTTAGGGGTTAGCGTTAAGATTGAGGTTAGGGTTAGGGTTTGAGTAAGGGTTAAGGTTAGGTTTAGGGTAAGGGTTAGGGTTAGGGTTAGGGTTGGCGTTAGAGTTAGGATTAGGGTTAGGGTAAGGGTAGGGGTTAGGGTTATGGTTAGTGTTAGGGTAAGGGTTATGGTAAAGTTTAGGGTTAGAGTTAAGGTTAGGTTTAGGGTTAGGGTTAGGGTAAGTGTAAGAGTTAGGGTTAGGGTTAGGGTTAGTTTTAGGGTTACGTTTAGGGTAAGGGTAAGGTTTATGGTAAGGTTTAGGGTTAGAGTTAAGGTTAGGGTTAGGGTTAGGCTTAGGGTTAGGTTTAGGGTTAGGGTTAGGGTAAGGGTAAGGTTTAGGGTTAGGGTTAGGGTTAGGGTTAGGTTTAGGGTTAGGGTTAGAGTAAGGTCAAGGGTTAAAGTTACTGTTAAGGTTAGGGTTCGGGTTAGGTTTAGGTTTAGGTTTAGGGTAAGGGTAAGGTTTAGGGTTAAGGTTAGTGTTAAGGTTAGGGTTAGGTTTAGGGTTAGCGATAGGGTAAGGGTTAGTGTTAGGTTAGCGTAAGGGTAAGGGTTAGGGTTAGGGTTAGAGTTAGGTTTAGGGTTAGGTTAAGGGTAACGGTTAGGGTTAGTGTTAGGGTTAGGGTCGGGTTAAGGGTTAGGATTAGGGTTAGTATAAGGGTTAGGGTTAGGGTAAGTGTAAGTGTTAATGTTAGGGTTAGGGTTAGGGTAAGGGTAAGGGTTAGTGTTAGGTTTAGGGTTAGGTTTAGGGTAAGGATAAGAGTTAGGGTTTGGGATAGGGTTAGGGTTCGGGTTAGGTTTAGGGTTAGGGTAAGGGGTAGGGTTAGGGTTATGGTTATGGTTAAGGTTAGGGTTTGAGTTAGGGTAAGGGTAAGGGTTAGGGTTAGGGTTAGGGTAAGTGTAAGGGTTAGGGTTAAGTTTAGGGATAGGTTTAGGGTTAAGGTTAGGGTAAGGTTAAGGCTCAGTGCTAGGTTTAGGGTTAGGGTTAATCTAAGGTTAAGGTTTATGTTTAGGGTTAGGGTTATGTTTAGCTTTAGGGTTAGGGTAAGGATGAGGGTTAGGGTTAGGGTTAGGGTTAAGGCTAGGGTTAGGGTTAGCGTTAAGGTAAGGGTAAGGTTTAGGGTTACGGTTAGGTTTAGGGTTAAGGTTAGGGTTAGGGTTAGGGTTAGGGTTAGGTTTAGGATAAGGGTAAGGGTTAGGGTTCGGGTTAGGTTTAGGGTTATGGTTAGGGTAAGGATAAGGGTTAGAGTTCAGGTTAGTGTTAGGGTTAGGGTTAGGGTTAAGGTTAGAGTGAGGGTAAGGGCAAGGGTTACGTTTAGGTTTAGGGTTAGGTTTAGGGTAATGGTAAGGGTTAGGGGTAGGGTTAGGGTTATGTTTAAGATTAGGGTTAGGGTTAGGTTTAGGTTTAGGATTAGGGTTAGGTTTAGGGTAAGTGTTAAGGTTAGGGTTCAGGTCAGGTTTAGGCTTAGCGTTAGGGTAAGGGTAAGGGTCATTGTTAGGGTTAGGGTTAGGGTTAGGGTTAAGGTTGAGGTTAGGATTAGGGTTAGGGATAGGGAAAGGGTTAGGGTTAGGGTTAGGGTTAGGGTAAGGGTTAGGTTTAGAGTTTGGGTTAGATTAAGGGTATGGTTTAGGGTTAGGGTTAGGGATAGGGTTATGGTTGAGATTAGGGTTAGAGTTAGAGGAAGGGTTAGGGTTAGGTTTAAGGTAAGGGTTAGGGTTTGGGTTAGGGTTAGTGTTAGAGTTAGGGTTAGTGTTAGGGTAAGGGTAAGGGTTAGGGTTAGGGTTACGGTAAGGGTTAGGTTTATGGGTTATGGTTAATGTTAGGGTAAGGTTAAGGGTTAGGGTTAGGTTTAGAGTTAGGGTTAGGATAAGGGTTAGGGTTAGGGTAAGGGTAAGTGTTAGGGTACGGTTTAGGGGTAGAGTTAAGTTTAGGGTTAGGGTTAGGGTTAGGGTTAGGTTTAGGTTAGGGTTAGGGTAAGGGTAAGGTTTAGGGTTAGGGTTAGGGTTAGGTTTAGGATTAGGGTTAGGGTTAGGGTTAGGGTTGGAGTTAGGGTAAGGGGTTAGGGTTAGGGTAAGGTCAAGGGTTAGGGTTAGGGTTAAGGTTAGGGTTAGGGTTTGTGTTAAGGTTAGGTTTAGGGTTAAGGTTAGTGTAAGGGTAATTTTAGGGTTAGGGTTAGAATTACGTTTAGGGTTAGGGATAGGGTAAGGGTTAGGGTTAGGTTAGGGTAAGGGTTAGGGTTAGGGTTAGGGTTAGGGTTAGGTGTAGGGTTAGGTTAAGGGTAACGGTTAGGGTTAATGTTAGGGTTAGGGTTAGGGTTAAGGCTAGGGTTAGGGTTAGCGTTAAGGTAAGGGTAAGGTTTAGGGTTACGGTTAGGTTTAGGGTTAAGGTTAGGGTTAGGGTTAGGGTTAGGGTTAGGTTTAGGATAAGGGTAAGGGTTAGGGTTCGGGTTAGGTTTAGGGTTATGGTTAGGGTAAGGATAAGGGTTAGAGTTCAGGTTAGTGTTAGGGTTAGGGTTAGGGTTAAGGTTAGAGTGAGGGTAAGGGCAAGGGTTACGTTTAGGTTTAGGGTTAGGTTTAGGGTAATGGTAAGGGTTAGGGGTAGGGTTAGGGTTATGTTTAAGATTAGGGTTAGGGTTAGGTTTAGGTTTAGGATTAGGGTTAGGTTTAGGGTAAGTGTTAAGGTTAGGGTTCAGGTCAGGTTTAGGCTTAGCGTTAGGGTAAGGGTAAGGGTCATTGTTAGGGTTAGGGTTAGGGTTAGGGTTAAGGTTGAGGTTAGGATTAGGGTTAGGGATAGGGAAAGGGTTAGGGTTAGGGTTAGGGTTAGGGTAAGGGTTAGGTTTAGAGTTTGGGTTAGATTAAGGGTATGGTTTAGGGTTAGGGTTAGGGATAGGGTTATGGTTGAGATTAGGGTTAGAGTTAGAGGAAGGGTTAGGGTTAGGTTTAAGGTAAGGGTTAGGGTTTGGGTTAGGGTTAGTGTTAGAGTTAGGGTTAGTGTTAGGGTAAGGGTAAGGGTTAGGGTTAGGGTTACGGTAAGGGTTAGGTTTATGGGTTATGGTTAATGTTAGGGTAAGGTTAAGGGTTAGGGTTAGGTTTAGAGTTAGGGTTAGGATAAGGGTTAGGGTTAGGGTAAGGGTAAGTGTTAGGGTACGGTTTAGGGGTAGAGTTAAGTTTAGGGTTAGGGTTAGGGTTAGGGTTAGGTTTAGGTTAGGGTTAGGGTAAGGGTAAGGTTTAGGGTTAGGGTTAGGGTTAGGTTTAGGATTAGGGTTAGGGTTAGGGTTAGGGTTGGAGTTAGGGTAAGGGGTTAGGGTTAGGGTAAGGTCAAGGGTTAGGGTTAGGGTTAAGGTTAGGGTTAGGGTTTGTGTTAAGGTTAGGTTTAGGGTTAAGGTTAGTGTAAGGGTAATTTTAGGGTTAGGGTTAGAATTACGTTTAGGGTTAGGGATAGGGTAAGGGTTAGGGTTAGGTTAGGGTAAGGGTTAGGGTTAGGGTTAGGGTTAGGGTTAGGTGTAGGGTTAGGTTAAGGGTAACGGTTAGGGTTAATGTTAGGGTTAGGGTTAGGTTAAGGGTTAGGCTTAGGGTTAGGGGCAGGGTAAGGGTTAGTGTTAGTGTTAGGGTTAGGTTAAGGGTAAGGTTAGGGTTAGGGTTAGGGTTATGGTTGAGGTTAGGGTTAGAGTTAGAGGAAGGCTTAGGGTTAGGGTTAGGGTAAGGGTTAGGCTTAGGGTTAGGGTTAGAGTTAGGGTTAGGGTTAGAGTAAGGGTAAAGGTTAGGGTTAGGGTTATGGTTAGGTTTACGGTAAGGGTTATAGTTAGGGATTAGAGTTACGGTTAGGTTTTGGTTAAGGGTTTGGGTAAGGGTGAGGGTTAGGGTTAGGGTTAGGGTAAGGGTAAGGGTTAGGTTTAGATTTAGGGTTAGAGTTAGGGTTAGGGTTAGGGTAAGGGTAAGGGTTAGGGTTCGGGTTAGGGTTAGGGTAAGGGTTAGGGTTAGGGGTTAGGGTTAGTGTTAGGGTTAGGTTAAGGGTTAGGGTTGGGTTAGGATTAGGATAAGGGTTAGGGTTAGGGTAAGGGTAAGGGTTAGGGTTAGGGTTAGGGTTTGGGTTAGGCTAAGGGTAAAGGTTAGGGTTAGCGTTAGTGTTAGGGTTAGGTTTATGGTTAGGTTTAGGGTAAGGGCACGGCTTATGGTTAGGGTTAAGTTTAGGGTTATGGTTAGGGTTAGGGTTAGGTTTAGGGTTAGGGTTAGGGTAAGGGTAAGGGTTAGGGTTCTGGTTAGGGTTAGGGTTAAGGTTAGTGTTAGGGTTAGTGTTAGAGTTAGGGTAAGTGTTAGGTTTAGGTTAGATTAAGGGTAAGGGTTAGGGTTAGGGTTAGGGTTAGAGTTAGGTTTAGGGTTAGGTTAAGGATAAGTGTTAATGTTAGGGTTAGGGTTAGGTTACAGGTTAGGGTTAGAATTAGGTTTAGGTTTGGTTAAGGGTAAGGGTTAGGGTTATGATTAGGGTTATGTTTAGAGTTAGTGTAAGGGTTAGGGTTAGGGTTAGGGTTAGGATACGTGTTAGTGTTAGTGTTAGGGTTAGGGTTAAGGTTAGGGTAAGGGTTATGGTTAGGGTTAGGTTTAGGGTACGTGTTAGGGTTAGAGTCAGAGTTAGAGTTAGGGTAAGGGTTAGTGTTAAGGTTAGGATAAGGGTAAGGTTTAGGGTTAGGTTTAGGTTTAGGGTAAGGGGAAGGGTAAACTTAGGGTTAGGGTTAGGTTTAGGGTAAGGGTTAGGGTTAAGTTAAGGGTTACGGTTAGGTTTAGGGTTAGGGTTAGGGTTAGGGTAAGGGTAAGGGTTAAGGTTAGGTTTAGGGTTAGGGTTAGGGTTAGGGTAAGGGTTAGGTTTAGGGTTACGGTTAGGTTTAGGGTTAGGGTTAGGGTTAGGGGTAGGGTAAGGATACGGGTTAGGGTTAACGTTAGTGTTAGGGTAAGGCTTAGGGTTAAGGTTAGGGTTAGTGTTAGGGTTATGGTTAGGGTTAGGGTAAGGGTAAGGGTTAGGGTTATATTTAGGGTTAGGTTTAGGGTTAGGGTTAGGGTTAGGGTAAGGGAACGAGTTAGGGTTAGGTTTAGGCTTAGGTTAAGGGTAAGGATTAGGTTTAGGTTTGGTTTAGGGTTAGGGTAAGGATAAGGGTTAGAGTTAAGGTTAGGGTTAGGGTTGGGGTTAAGGTTAGGGTGAGGGTAAGGGTAAGGGTTAGGGTTAGGATTGGGTTATGGTTTGGGTAAGGGTTACAGTTAGAGTTAGGGTTAGGGTAAGGTTTAGGGTTAGGCTTAGGGTTAGGGTTAATGTTAGGTTTAGGGTTAGGTTTACAGTTAGGATTAGGGTTAGGGTTGGGATACGGGCTAGGGTTAGGTTTAGGTTTAGGGTTAGGCTTAGTGTTAGGGTAAGGTTTAGGGTTAGGGTTAAGTTTGAGGTTAGGGTTAGGGTTAGGGTTCGAGTAAGTGTTAGGGTTAGGGTAAGGTTAAGGTTTAGGTTAGGGTAAAGGGTAGGGGTCAGGGTAAGGGTAAGAGTTAGTTTTAGGGTTAAGTTTAGGATAAGGGTAGGATTAGGGTTAGGTTTAGGGTTAGGGTTAGGGTTAGGGTTAGGGTGAGGGTTAGGTTTAAGGTTAGGGTTAGGGTTAGGGTAAGGTTAAGGGTTAGGGTTAGGGTTAGTGTTAGGTTTAGGGTTAGGGTTAGGGTAAGGGCAAGGGTTATGGTTTGGGTTAGGGTTAAGGTTATGTTTAGGGTTAGGGTTAGGGTAAGGGTAAGGGTTAGGGTTAGGGTTAGGGTTAGTGTTAGGTTTAGGGTTAGGGTTAGGGTAAGGGCAAGGGTTAGGGTTTGGGTTAGGGTTAAGTTTATGTTTAGGGTTAGGGTTAGGGTAAGGGTAAGGGTTAGGTTTAAGGTTAGGGTTAGGTTTAGGGTTAGGGTTACGTTTAAATTAGGGTTTGGGTAAGGGTAAGTGTTAGGGTAGGGTTAGTGTAAGGGTTAGGGTTAGGGTTAGGGTTAGTTTTAGGGTTAGGGTTAGGGTAAGGGTAAGGGTTAGGGTAAGGGTTAGGGTTAGGCTTTGGGTTAAGGTTGAGGTTAAGGTTAGGGTTAGGGTTAGTGTAAGGGTTAGGGTTGGGATTATGGTAAGGGTTAGTGTAAGGGTGATGGTTAGGGTTAGGGTTAAGGTTGAGGTTAGGTTTAGGGTTAGGGCTAGAGTAATGATTAGGGTTAGGGTTAGGGTAAGGTTTAGGCTTAGAGTTAGGGTTAGGGTTAGGGTAAGGGTAAGGGTTAGGTTTAGGGTTAGCGTATGGGTTAGGGTTAGTGTTAGGATTAAGGTTAGGGTTAGGTTTAGGGTTAGAGTAAGGGTAAGGGTTAGGGTTAGGTTTAGGGTTAGGGTTAGGGTTAGGGTTAGGTAGGGGTCAGGGTAAGGGTGTTAGTGTTATTGTTAGGTTTAGGATAAGGGTAGGATTAGGGTAAGTTTTAGGGTTAGGGTTAGGGTTAGGGTAGGGTTACGGTTAGTTTTAGGGTTAGGGTTAGGTTTAGGCTTAGGGTTAGGGTATGGGTTAGGGTTAGGGTTTGGATTAGGGTAAGGGTTAGGATTAGCGTTAGGGTAAGGGTAAGGGTTAGTGTTAGGTTTAGGGTTAGGGTTATGGAAAGGATAAGAGTTAGGATTTGGGATAGGGTTAGTTTTCGGGTTAGGTTTAGGGTTACGGTTAGGGTAAGGGGTACGGTTAGTGTTATGGTTATTGTTAAGGTTAGGGTTAAAGTTAGGGTAAGGGTAAGGGTTAGGGTTAGGGTTAGGGTAAGGGTAAGGGTTAGGGTTAAGGTTAGTGTTGAGTTTAGGGTTAGGGTTAGGGTAAGGGTAAGGTTTAGGGTTAGGTTTAGTGTTAGGTTTAGACTAAGGGTAAGGTTTAGGTTTAGGGTTAGGGTTAGGTTTAGGGTTAGGGTAAGGATAAGGGTTAGAGTTCAGGATAGGGTTAGGGTTAGTTTAGGGTAAGGGTTAGGGGTTAGGGTTAGGGTTAGGTTTAGGGTTAGGGTAAGGTTAAGGGTAAGGGTTAGGGTTAGGGTTAGGGTTAAGGTTAGGGTTAGGGTTACGGTTAGGGAAAGGGTTAAATTTAGGTTTAGGGTTACGGTTAGATTTAAGGTTAGGTTTAGATTTATGGTTGGGGTAAGGGCAAGTGTTAGGGTTAGGTTTAGGGTTAGGGTAAGGGTAAGGGTAAGGGTTAGGGTTAGTGTTAGGTTTAGGGTTACGGTTAGGGTAAGGGTAAGGGTTAGGGTTAGGGTTAGGTTTAGGGATAAGGTTGAGGTTAGGATTAGGGTTAGGGTTAGGGAAAGGGTTAGGGTTAGGGTTAGGGTTTGGGTTAGATTAAGGTTAAGGGTTAGGGTTAGGGTTAGGGTAAGGGTTAGGGTTAGGGTTAGGGTTAGGTTTAGGTGTCAGGGTTAGGGTGAGGGTTAGGGTTAGTTTTAGGGTTAGGGTTAGGGTAAGGGTAAGAGTTAGGGTTAGGGTTAGGGTTAGTTTTAGGGTGAGGGTTAGGGTAAGGGTAAGGGTTAGGGTAAGGTTTAGGGTTAGAGTTAAGTTTAGGGTTAGGGTTAGGGTTAGGGTTAGGTTTAAGGTTAGGTTTAGGGTTAGGGGTTTGGTTAGGTTTAGGGTAAGGGTTAGGGTTAGGGGTTAGGGTTAGTTTTAGGGTTAGTTGAAGGTTTAGGGTTAGGGTAAGGGTTAAGGTTAGGGTTAGGGTGAGGGTAAGGTTTAGGGTTAGGATAGGGTTAGGGTTCGGATTAGGTTTAGGGTTATGGTTAGGGTAAGGGTAAGGTTTAGTGTTAGGTTTAGAGTTAGGGTTAAGGTAAGGATAAGAGTTAAGGTTTGGGATAGGGTTAGGGTTCGGATTAGGTTTAGGGTTAGGGTTAGGGTAAGGGGTAGGTTTAGGGTTATGGTTATGGTTAAGGTTAAGGTTAGAGTTAGGGTATGGGTAAGGGTTAGGTTTAGGGTTAGGGTTAGGGTAAGTATTAGATTTATTGTTAGGGTTAGTGTTAGAGTAAGGGTAAGGGTTAGGGTTAGGGTTAGGGTTAGGGTAAGGGTTAGGATTAGGGTTAGGGTTAGGGTAGGGGTCAGGGTAAGGGTAAGTGTTAGTGTTAGGGTTAAGTTTAGGATAAGGGTAGGATTAGCGTTAGGTTTAGGGTTAGGGTTAGGGTTAGGGTGAGGGTTAGGTATAAATTAGGGTTAGGGTTTGGGTAAGGGTAAGGGTTAGGGTTAGGGTTAGTGTTAGTTTTAGGGTTAGCTTTAGGGTAAGAGCAAGGGTTAGGGTTTGGTTTAGGGTTAAGGTTATGTTTAGGGTTAGGGTTAGGGTTAGGGTTAGGTTAGGGTTAGGGGTATGGTAAGGGATAGAGTTAGGTTTAGGGTTAGGATTAGGGGTTAAGCTTAGGGTTAAGGTTAGGGTAAGGGTTAGGGTTAGGTTTAGGGTAAGGGTTAGGGTTAGGTTTAGTGTAAGGGTAAGTGTTAGGGTTGGGGTTAGGGTTAGGGTAGGGTTAGGGATAGCGGTAGGGTTCGGGTTAGGTTTAGGCTTAGGGTTAGGGTAAGGGTTAGGGTTAGGGTTTGGGTTAGGGTAAGGGTTAGGGTTAGGGTTAGGGTAAGGGTAAGGGTTAGTGTTAGGTTTAGGGTTAGGGTTAGGGTAAGGATATGAGTTAGGGTTTGGGATAGGGTTCGGGTTCGGGTTAGGTTTAGGGTTAGGGTTAGGGTAAGGGGTAGGGTAAGGTTTATGGTTATGGTTAAGGTTAGGGTTAGAGTTAGGGTAAGGGTCAGGGTTAGGGTTAGGGTAAGGGTAAGGGTTAGGGTTAAGGTTAGGGTTAGGTTTAGGTTTAGCGTTAGGGTAAGGGTAAGATTTAGGGTTAAGTTTAGGGTTAGGGTTAGTCTAAGGGTAAGGTTTAGGTTTAGGGTTAGGGTTAGGTTTAGGTTTAGGGTTAGGGTAAATATAAGGGTTAGAGTTCAGGTTAGGGTTAGGGTTAGGGTTAGGGTTAGTTTTAGGGTTAGGGTTAGGGTAAGGATAAGGGTTAGAGTTCAGGTTAGTGTTAGTGTTAGGGTTAGGGTTAAGGTTAGAATGAGGGTAAGGGCAAGAGTTAGGGTTAGGTTTAGGGTTAGGGTTAGGGTAAGGGTAAGGGTTAGGGTTAGGGTTATGGTTAAGGTTAGAGTTAGGGTAGGTTTAGTGTTAGGATTAGGGTTAGGGTTAGGGTAAAGTTTAAGGTTAGAATGAGGGTAAGGGCAAGAGTTAGGGTTAGGTTTAGGGTTAGGGTTAGGGTAAGGGTAAGGGTTAGGGTTAGGGTTATGGTTAAGGTTAGAGTTAGGGTAGGTTTAGTGTTAGGATTAGGGTTAGGGTTAGGGTAAGGGTTAGGGTTAGGGTTAGGTTTAGGTTTAGGTTTAGGGTTAAGTTTGAGGTTAGGATTAGATTTAGGGTTAGGGTAAAGTTGAGGGTTAGGGTTAGGGTAAGGGTTAGGGTTAGGGTTTGGGTTAGATTAAGGGTAAGGTTTAGGGTTAGGGTTAGGGTTAGGGTTGAGGTTAGGGTTAGAGTTAGAGGAAAGGTTAGGGTTAGGGTAAGGGTAAGGGTTAGGGTTAGGGTTATGGTTAGGGTTAGAATTAGGGTTAGTGTTAGAGTAAGGGTAAGGGTTAGGGTTAGAGTTAGGGTTAGGGTAAGGTTTAGGGTTATGGGTTAGGATTAATATTAGGGTTAGGTTAAGGGTTAGGGTTAGGGTTAGGATAAGGATTAGGGTTAGGGTTAGGATAAGGGTTAGGGTTAGGGTAAGGGTAAATGTTAGGGTTAGGGTTATGGTTAGTGTTTGGGTAAGGGTTAGGGTTAGGGTTAGATTTAGGTTTAGGTTTGGGGTTATGTTTAAGTTAGGGTTAGGGTAAGGGTAAGAGTTAGGGTTAGGGTTAGTGTAAGGGTTAGGGTTAGGGTTAAGGTTAGTTTTACGGTTAGGGTTAGGGTAAGGGTAAGGGTTAGGGTAAGGGTTAGGGTTAGGGTTAGCGTATGGTAAGGGTAAGGGTTAGGGTTAGGGTTAAGGTTAGGGTTAGGGTTAGGGTTAGGGTAAGGGTTAGTGTTAGGGTTAAGATTGAGGTTAGGGTTAGGGTTAGAGTAAGGGTTAGGGTTAGGGGTTAGGGTTAGGTTTAGGGTTAATTTTAGGGTAAGGTCAAGGTTTAGGGTTAGGGTTAAGGTTAGGGTTAGGTTTAGGGTTACGGTAAGGGTTATGGTTTGGAGTTAGAGTTACGGTTAGGTTTAGGTTAAGGGTTTGGGTAAGGCTGAGGGTTAGGGTTAGGTTTAGGGTAAGGGTAAGTGTAAGGGTTAGGGTTAGGGTTAGGTTTAAGATTGAGGTTAGGGTTAGGGTTAGACTAAGGGTTAGGTTTTGGGTTATTGTAAGTGTTAGGGTTAGGGTTAGGGTTAGAGTTAGGGTTAGGGTTAAGGTAAGGGTAAGGGTTAAGTTTAGGGTTAGGGTTAGGGAAAGAGTTAGGGTTAGGAGTTAGGGTTAGTTTTAGGGTTAGGTTAAGGGTAAGGGTTGGGTTAGGGTTAGGATTAGGATTAGGGTTAGGATAAGAGTAAGTGTTAGGGTTAGGGTTAGAATTAGGGTTAGCGTAACAGTTAGGGTTAGGGTTAGGTTTAGGTGTTAGGGTTAAGAATAGGGTTATGATTAGGTTTAGGTTTAGTGTTAGGGTTAGGGTAAGGGTAAGGGTTAGGGTTATGGTTAGGAGTGGGGTTAGTTTTAGGGTTAGGGTTAGGGTAAGGGTAAGGGTTAAGGTTAGGGTTAGGGTTAGGCTTAAGGTAAGGTTTAGGGTTAGGTTTAGTGTTAGGTTTAGTGTTAGGGTTAGGGTAAGGGTAAGGGTTAGGGTTAGGGTTAGGGTTAGTTTTAGGGTTAGGGTTAGGGTAAGGGTAAGGGTTAGGGTAAGGGTTAGGGTTAGGGTTAGGGTTAGTTTTAGAGTTAGGGTTAGTGTTAGAGTAAGGGTATGGGTTAGGGTTAGGGTTAGGTTTATAGTAGGGGTTAGGGTTAGGGGTTAGGGTTAATGTTAGGGTTAGGTTAAGGGTTAGGGTTAGGGTTAGGGTTAGGGTTAGGATAAGTGTTAGGGTTAGGGTAAGGGTAAGTGTTAGGGTTAGGGTTAGGTTTAGGGTTAGGTTAAGGGTTAGAGTTAGGGTAAGGGTTAAGTTTAGGTTTAGGGTTGGGGTTACATTTAGGCTTAGGGTTAGGGTTAGGGTTAGGGTAAGGGTTAGGGTTAGGGTAAGTGTAAATGTTAGGGTTAGGGTTAGGGTTAAGGTTATGGTTAGGGTAAGGGTTAGGGATAGGGTTAGGGTTAGGTTTAGGGTTAGGGTAAGGGTAAGGGTTAGGGTTAAGGTTAAGGTTAGGGTTAGGGTTAGGGTTAAGGTTAGGGTTAGGGTAAGTGTAAGGGTTAGTGTTAGGGTTAGAGTTATGTTTAGGGTTAGGTTAAGGGTAAGGGTTAGGGTTAGGGTTAGGGTTAGTTTAAGGGTTAGGATTAGAGTTAGGTTTAGGGTTAGGATAAGGTTTAGGGTTAGGGTTTGGGTTAGGTGTTAGGGTGAGGGTAAGGTTTAGTGTTAGGGTTAGGGTTAGGGTAAGGCTAAGGGTTAGGGTTAGAGTTAGGGTTAGTTTTAGAGTTGGGGTTAGGGTAAGGGTAAGGTTTAGGGTTAGGGTTAGGGTTAGTTTTAGGGTTAGGGTTAGGGTAAGGTTAAGGGCAAGGGTTAGGGTTAGGGTTAGGCTTTGGGTTAAGGTAGAGGTTAGGTTTAGGGTTAGGGTTAGGTTAAGGGTAAGGGTTAGTGTTAGGGTTAGGTTTAGGGTTAGGGTTAGGTTTAGGGTTAGGGTTATGGTAAGGGCAAGGGTTAGGGTTAGGGTTAAGGTTAGGGTTAGGGTTATGGAGAGGGTTCGGTTTAGGTTTAGGGTTAGGGTAAGGTTAAGGGTTAGTGTTAGGGTTAGTGAAAGGGTTAGGGTTAGGTTACGGTAAGGGTTAGGGTTAGAATTAGGTTTAGGTTTGGTTAAGGGTAATGGTTAGGGTTAGGGTTAGGGTTACGTTTAGTGTAAAAGTTAGGGTTAGGGTTAGGGTATGTGTTATGGTTAGCGTTAGGGTTAGGGTTAAAGTAAGGGTTAGGGTTAGGGTTAGGGATAGGGTAAGGGTTGGGATTAGGTTAGGGTAAGGGTTAGGGTTAGGGTTAGGGTTAGGGTTAGAGTTAGGGTTAGGGTTAGGTTAAGAGTAACGGTTAGGGTTAATGTTAGGGTTAGGGTTAGGTTAAGGGTTAGGGTTAGGGTTACGATAAGGGTTAGGGTTAGGGTAAGTGTAAGTGTTAGGATTAGGGTTAGGGTTATGGTTAGGGTAAGGGTTAGGGTTAAGGTTAGGGTTAGGGGTTAGGGTACGGGTAAGGGTTAGGGTTAGGGTTAGAGTTAGGGTTAGTGTAAGGGTTAGGGTTAAGGTTAGGGTTAGGGGTTAGGGTACGGGTAAGGGTTAGGGTTAGGGTTACCGTTAAGGTTAGGGTTAGGTTTAGGATAAGGGTAAATATTAGGGTTAGGAGTAGGTTTAGGGTTACGGTTAAGGTTAGGGGTTAGGGTTAGTGTTAATTTTAGGGTTAGGGTTAGGGTAAGGATAAGAGTTAGGGTTAGGGATAGGGTTAGGTTTTGGGTTAGGTTTAGGGTTAGGGTTAGGGTTAGGGTTAGGGTTAGGGTAAGGGGAACGGTTAGGGTTATGGTTATGGTTAAGGTTAGGGTTAGAGTTTGGGTAAGGGTAAGGGTTAGGTTTAGGGTTAGGGTTAGGGTAAGGGTAAGTGTTAGGGATAGGGTTAGGTTTAAAATTAGAGTTAGGGTTAGGGTTAGGTTTACGGTTAGGGTAAGGTTAAGGTTTAGGGTTAGGGTTAGTTTAATGGTAAGGTTTAGGTTTAGGGTTAGGGTTAGGTTTAGGTTTAGGGGTAGGGTAAGGATATGGGTTAGAGTTCAGGTTAGGGTTAGGGTTAGGGTTAGGGTTAAGTTTAGGGTGAGGGTAAGGGTAAGGTTTAGAGTAGGGTTAGGTTTACAGTTAGGTTTAGGGTTAGGATTAGGGTTAGGGTTAGCCTAAGGGTTAGGGTTAGGGTTAGGGTCAGGGTTAGGCTTAGTGTTAGGGGCAGGGTAAGGGTTAGTGTTAGTGTTAGGGTTAGGTTAAGGGTAAGGTTAGGGTTAGGGTTAGGGTTATGGTTGAGGTTAGGGTTAGAGTTAGAGGAAGGCTTAGGGTTAGGGTTAGGGTAAGGGTTAGGGTTAGGGTTAGGGTTAGAGTTAGAGTTAGGGTTAGAGTAAGGGTAAAGGTTAGGGTTAGGGTTATGGTTAGGTTTACGGTAAGGGTTATGGTTAGGGGTTAGAGTTACGGTTAGGGTTAGGTTAAGGGTTTGGGTAAGGGTGAGGGTTAGGGTTAGGGTAAGGGTAAGGGTTAACGTTAGGGTAAGGGTTAGGTTTAGGGTTACGGTTAGGTTTAGGGTTAGGCTTAGGGTTAGGGGTAGGGTAAGGATACGGGTTAGGGTTAGCGTTAGGGTTAGGGTAAGGCTTAGGGTTAAGGTTAGGGTTAGTGTTAGGGTTATGGTTAGGGTTACGGTAAGGGTAAGGGTTAGGGTTAGGTTTAGGGTTAGGTTTAGGGTAAGGGTAAGGGTTAGGTTTAGGTTTAGGGTTAGGGTTAGGGATTGGGTTAGGGTTAGGGTTTGGGTAAGGATAAGGGTTAGGGTTAGGGTTAGGGTTAGGGTTAGGGTTAGGGTAAGTGTTAGGGTTAGGTTTAGGGTTAGGGTTAGGTTTAGGGTTGGGGTTAAGGTTAGGTTTAGGGTAGGTTGGTTTAATTATTAGGGTTAGGGTTAGGGTTATGCTTAGTGTTAGGGTTAGGGTTAGGATTAGGGTTAGGTTTAGGGTTACGGTTAGGTTTCGGGTTAGGGTTAGGGTAAGGTTATGTGTTAGGGTTAGGGTTAGGGTTAGGGTTAGGGTAAGTGTTAGGGTTAGGTTTAGGGTTACGGTTAGTGTAAGGGTAAGGGTAAGGTTTAGGGTTAAAGTTAGGGTTAGGGTTAGGGTTAGGGTTAAGGTTAGCGTTAGAGTAAGGGTAAGCTTTAGGGTGAGGTTTAGGGTTAGGGTAAAGGTAAGGGATAGGTTTAGGGTTAGGGTTAGGTTTAGGGTTAGGGTTAGGATAAGGATAAATGTCAGAATTAAGGTTAGGGTTACGGTTAGGGTTAGGGTTAGGGTTAATGTTAGGGTGAGGGTAAGGGTAAGGGTTAGGGTTAAGATTAGGGTTAGGGTTAGGGTAAAGATTAGGGTTAGGGTTACGGTTATTGTAAGGGTTAGGGTTAGGGTTAGGTTTAGTGTTAGGGTTAAGGTTAGGATTAGGGTTAGGGTAAGGGTGAGGGTTAGGTTAGGGTTAGGGTTAGGGCTAGGGTTAAGGCTAGGGTTAGAGTGAGGTTTAGGGTTAGGATTAGAGTTAGGGTTAGTGTAACGGTTAGGGTTAGGGTTAGGGTTAGGGTTAGTGTTAGGGTAAGGGTAAGGGTTAGGGTTAAGGTTGAGGGTAGTGTTAGATTTGGTTTATGTTTAGGGTTAGGATTAGGGTTAGGGTTAAGGTAAGGGTTAGGGTTAAGTTTAGGTTTACCGTTAGGCTTAGTGTTAGAGTAAGGGTAAGGGTTAGGGTTAGGGTTAGGGTTAAGGTTAGGCTTAAGGTTGAGGTGAGGGTTAGGGTTAGGGTAAGGGTAAGGGTTAGGGTTAGTGTTAGGGTTACGGTTAAGTATAGGGTTAAGGTTAGGGTAAGGGTAAGGGCAAGGGTAAGGGTTAGGGTTAGGGTTAGGATTAGAGTTAGGGTTAGGGTTAGGGTTAGGTTTAGTGTTAGGGTTAGGGTAAGGTTAAGGGTTAGGGTTAGGTTTAGGGTTTGGGTAAGGGTTAGGGTTAGGGTTAGGTTAAGGGTAAAGGTAAGGGTAGGGTTAGGATTAGGTTTAGGGTAAGGGTAAGGGTAAGGGTTAGGGTTAAGTTTAGGGTTAGGGTTAGGGTTAGGCTTACTGTAAGGGTAGGGGTTAAGGTTAGGTTTAGGGTTAGGGTTAGGGTAAGGGTAAGGGTTAGGGTTAGGTTTAGGGTTTGGGTAAGGGTAAGGGTCAGGGTTAAGGTTAGGGTTAGGGTTAAGGTTAGGTTTGGGGTGAGGGTAAGGGTAAGGTTAGGGTTAGGTTTAGGGTTTTGGTAAGGGTTAGGGTTAGGGTTAGGTTTAGGATAAGGGTAAGGGTTAGGGTTAAGGTTAGGGTTAAGGTTAGGGTTAGGGTTAGGGTTAGGGTTAGGGTAAGGATTATATTTAGGTTTAGGGTTAGAGTTAGGGTAAGGGTAAGGGTTAGGTTTAGGTTTAGGGTGAGGCTTAGGGATAGGGTTAGGGTTAGGGTTTGGGTAAGGGTAAGGGTTAGGGTTAGGATTAGATTTAGGGTTGGGTTAGGTTAGGGTTTGGGTTAGGGTAGGGTTAGGGTTTGGGTAAGGGTTAGGGTTATGGTTAGGGTAAGGGTTAGGGTTAGGGTTAGGGTAAGGGTAATGGTTAGGGTTAGGGTTAGGGTTAGGGAAGGGTTAGGGATAGGTTTAGGGTTCGGGTTAGGTTTAGGCTTAGGGTAAGGGTTAGTGTTAGGTTTAGTGTTAGGTTTAGGGTAAGGATAGAGGTTAGGGTTTGGGATAGGGTTAGGGTTCGGGTTAGGTTTAGGATTAGGGTTAGGGTAAGGGGTAGGTTTAGGGTTATGGTTATGGTTAAGGTTAGGGTTAGATTTAGGGTAAGGGTAAGGGTTAGGTTTAGGGTAAGGTTAAGGGTTAGAGTTAACGTTAGGGTTAGGTTTAGGTTTAGGGTTAGGGTAAGTGTAAGGTTTAGGGTTAGGTTTAGGGTTAGGGTTAGTCTAAGGGTAAGGTTTAGGTTTAGGGATAGGGTTAGGTTTAGGGTTAGGGTTAGGGTAAGGATAAGGGGAGAGTTCAGTTTAGGGTTAGGGTTAGGTTTAGGGTTAGGTTTACTCTAAGGGTAAGGTTTAGGTTTAGGGATAGGGTTAGGTTTAGGTTTAGGGTTAGGGTAAGGATAAGGGGTAGAGTTCAGGTTAGGGTTAGGGTTAGGTTAGGGTTAGGGTTAGGGTTAGGTTAAGGGTAAGGTTTAGGGTTAGGTTGAGGTTTACGGTTAGGGTTAGGGTAATGATAAGGGTTAGAGTTCAAGTTGATGTTAGGGTTAGGGTTAGGGTTAAGGTTAGAGTGAGGGTAAGGGCAAGGGTTAGGGTTAGGTTTAGGGTTAGGGTTATGGTAAGGGTAAGGGTTAGGGGTAGTGTTAGGGTTAGGGTTATGTTTAGGGTTAGGGTTAGGTTTAGGGTTATGATTAGGGTTAGGGTTAGGGTAATAGTTAGGGTTAGGGTTTGGGTCAGGGTTAGGCTTAGTGTTAGGGTAAGGGTAAGTGTTAGGGTTAGGATTAGGGTTAGGGGTAGGGTTAAGTTTGAGGTTAGGATTAGGGTTAGGGTTAGGGTAAGGGTTAGGATTAGGATTAGGGTAAGGGTTAAGTTTAGGGTTTGGGTTAGATTAAGGGTAACGGTTAGGGTAGGGTTACGGTTAGGGTTATGGTTGAGGTTAGGGTTAGAGTTAGAGGAAGGGTTAGGGTTAGGGTTAGGGTAAGGGTTAGGGTTTGGGATAGGGTTAGTGTTAGAGTTAGGGTGAGTGTTAGATTAAGGGTAACGGTTAGGGTTAGGGTTAGGTTTATGTTAAGGGTTAGGGTTAGGTGTTAGGGTTAATGTTAGGGTAAGATTAAGGGTTAGGGTTAGGGTTAGGGTTAGGGTAAGGGTTAGGGTTACGGTTAGGGTTAGGGTTAGGGTTAGGTATAGGGTTGAGTTACTTTTAGGGTTAGGGTTAGGGTAAGGGTAAGTGTTAGGGTAAGGGTTAGGTTTAGGCTTTGGATTAAGGTTGAGGTTAAGGTTAGGTTAGGGTTAGGGTAAGGGTTAGGGTTGGGGTTAGGGTAAGGTTTAGGGTAAGGGTGAGGGTTAGGGTTAGGGTTAAGATTGAGGTTAGGGTTAGGGTTTGAGTAAGGGTTAGGGTTAGGTTTAGGGTAAGGGTTAGGGATAGGGTTAGGGTTGGCATTAGATTTAGGATTAGGGTTAGGGTTAGGGTTAGGGTAAGGGTTATGGTAAGGGTTAGGGTTAGAGTTAAGGTTATGTTTAGGGTTAGGGTTAGGGTAAGGGTAAGAGTTAGGGTTAGGGTTAGGTTGAGTTTTAGGGTTATGTTTAGGGTAAGGGTAAAGGTTATGGTAAGGTTTAGTGTTAGAGTTAAGGTTAGGGTTAGGGTTAGGGTTAGGTTTAGGGTTAGGGTTAGGGTAAGGGTAAGGTTTAGGGTAAGGGTTAGGGTTAGGGTTAGGTTTAGGGTTAGGGTTAGGGTTAGAGTAAGGTCAAGGGTTAAGGTTAGGGTTAAGGTTAGGGTTAGGGTTAGGGTTAGGTTTAGGGTTAGGTTTAGGGTAAGGGTAAGGTTTAGGGTTAGGGTTAGTGTTAAGGTTAGGGTTAGGTTTAGGGTTAGCGATAGGGTAAGGGTTAGTGTTAGGTTAGGGTAAGGGTAAGGGTTTGGGTTAGGGTTAGAGTTAGGTTTAGGGTTAGGCTAAGGGTAACGGTTAGGGTTAGTGTTAGGGTTAGGGTCAGGTTAAGGGTTAGGATTAGGGATAGTATAAGGGTTAGTGTTAGGGTAAGTGTAAGTGTTAAGGTTAGGGTTAGGGTTAGGGTAAGGGTAAGGGTTTGTGTTAGGTTTAGGGTTAGGGTTAGGGTAAGGATAAGAGTTAGGGTTTGGGATAGGGTTAGGGTTCGGTTTAGGTTTACGGTTAGGGTAAGGGGTAGGGTTAGGGTTATGGTTATGGTTAAGGTTAGGGTTTGAGTTAGGGTAAGGGTAAGGGTTAGGGTTAGGTTTAGGGTAAGTGTAAGTGTTAGGGTTAAGGTTAGGTATAGGTTTAGGGTTAAGGTTAGGGTAAGGTTAAGGTTCAGTGCTAGGTTTAGGGTTAGGGTTAATCTAAGGTTAAGGTTTATGTTTAGGGTTAGGGTTAGGTTTAGCTTTAGGGTTAGGGTAATGATGAAGGTTAGGGTTAGGGTTAGGGTTTAGGCTAGGGTTAGGGTTAGCGTTAAGGTAAGGGTAAGGTTTAGGGTTACGGTTAGGTTTAGGGTTAAGGTTAGGGTTAGGGTTAGGGTTAGGGTTAGGGTTAGGGTAAGAGTAAGGGTTAGGGTTCGGGTTAGGTTTAGGGTTATGGTTAGGGTAAGGATAAGGGTTAGAGTTCAGATTAGTGTTAGGGTTAGGGTTAGGGTTAAGGTTAGAGTGAGGGTAAGGGCAAGGGTTAGGTTTAGGTTTAGGGTTAGGGTTAGGGTAAGGGTAAGTATTAGGGGTAGGGTTAGGGTTATGTTTCAGATAAGGGTTAGGGTTAGGTTTAGGTTTAGGATTAGGGTTCGGTTTAGGGTAAGGGTTAAGGTGAGGGTTCGGGTCAGGGTTAGGCTTAGTGTTAGGGTAAGGGTAAGGGTCATTGTTAGGGTTAGGGTTAGGGTTAGGGTTAAGGTTGAGGTTAGGATTAGGGTTAGGGATAGGGAAAGGGTTAGGGTTAGAGTTAGGGTAAGGGTTAGGTTTAGAGTTTAGGTTAGATTAAGGGTAAGGTTTAGGGTTAGGGTTAGGGGATAGGGTTATGGTTGAGATTAGGGTTAGAGTTAGAGGAAGGGTTAGGGTTAGGGTTAAGGTAAGGGTTAGGGTTTGGGTTAGGGTTAGTGTTAGAGTTAGGGTTAGTGTTAGGGTAAGGGTAAGGTTTAGGGTTAGGGTTACGGTAAGGGTTAGGGTTAGGGGTTAGGGTTAATGTTAGGGTTAGGTTAAGGGTTAGGGTTAGGTTTAGGGTTAGGGTTAGGATAAGGGTTAGGGTTAGGGTAAGGGTAAGTGTTAGGGTACGGTTTAGGGTTAGAGTTAAGTTTAGGGTTAGGGTTAGGGTTAGGGTTAGGTTTAGGTTAGGGTTAGGGTAAGGGTAAGGTTTAGGGTTAGGGTTAGGGTTAGGGTTAGGGTTAGAGTTAGGGTTGGAGTTAGGGTAAGGGGTTAGGGTTAAGGTAAGGTCAAGGGTTAGGGTTAGGGTTAAGGTTAGGGTTAGGGTTAGTGTTAAGGTTAGGTTTAGGGTTAAGGTTAGGGTAAGGGTAAGGTTTAGGGTTAGGGTTAGAATTAAGGTTAGGGTTAGGGTTAGGGTTAGGGATAGGGTAAGGGTTAGGGTTAGGTTAGGGTAAGGGTTAGGGTTAGGGTTAGGGTTAGGGTTAGATTTAGGTGTAGGGTTAGGTTAAGAGTAACGGTTAGGGTTAATGTTAGGGTTAGGGTTAGGTTAAGGGTTAGGCTTAGCGTTAGGATAAGATTTAGGGTTAGGGTAAGTGTAAGTGTTAAGGTTAGGGTTAGGGTTATGGTTAGGGTAAGGGTTAGGGTTAGGATTAGGGTTAGGGGTTAGGGTAAGGGTATGGGTTAGTGTTAGGGTTAGGTTTAGGGTTAGGTTTAGGGGTAGGGTAAGGATATGGGTTAGAGTTCAGGTTAGGGTTATGGTTAGGGTTAGGGTTAAGGTTAGGGTTAGGGTAAGGGTAAGGATTAGAGTAGGGTTAGGTTTAGAGTTAGGTTTAGGGTTAGGATTAGGGTTAGGGTTAGACTAAGGGTTAGGGTTAGAGTTAGGGTCAGGGTTAGGCTTAGTGTTAGGGGCAGGGTTGGGTTAGTGTTAGTGTTAGGGTTAGGTTAAGGGTAAGGTTAGGGTTAGGGTTAGGGTTATGGTTGAGGTTAGGGTTAGAGTTAGAGGAAGGCTTAGGGTTAGGGTTAGGGTAAGGGTTAGGGTTAGGGTTAGGGTTAGAGTTAGGGTTAGGGTTAGAGTAAGGGTAAAGGTTAGGGTTAGGGTTATGGTTAGGTTTACGGTAAGGGTTATGGTCAGGGATTAGAGTTACGGTTAGGTTTTGGTTAAGGGTTTGGGTAAGGGTGAGGGTTAGGGTTAGGGTTAGGGTAAGGGTAAGGGTTAGGGTTAGGGTTAAAATTGAGGTTAGGGTTAGGGTTAGCATAAGGGTTAGGGTTAGGGTTAGAGTTAGGGTTAGAGTTCGGGTTAGGGTTAGGGTAAGGGTAAGGGTTAGGGTTCGGGTTAGGGTTAGGGTAAGGGTTAGGGTTAGGGGTTAGGGTTAGTGTTAGGGTTAGGTTAAGGGTTAGGGTTGGGTTAGGATTAGGATAAGGGTTAGGGTTAGGGTTAGGGTAAGTGTTAGAGTTAGGCTTAGGGTTAGGGTTAGGGTTAGGGTTAGGATAAGTGTTAGTGTTAGTGTTAGGGTTAGGGTTAAGGTTAGGGTAAGGGTTATGGTTAGGGTTAGGTTTAGGGTACGTGTTAGGGTTAGAGTTAGGGTTAGAGTTAGGGTTAGGGTTAGGGTAAGGGTAAGGTTTAGGGTTAGGTTTCGGGTTAGGGTAAGGGTAAGGGTAAACTTAGGGTTAGGGTTAGGTTTAGGGTAAGGGTAAGGGTTAGGGTTAAGTTAAGGGTTACGGTTAGGCTTAGGCTTAGGGTTAGGGTTAGGGTAAGGGTAAGGGTTAAGGTTAGGTTTAGGGTTAGGGTTAGGTTTAGGGTAAGGGTTAGGTTTAGTTTTACGGTTAGGTTTAGGGTTAGGGTAAGGGTTAGGGGTAGGGTAAGGATATGGATTAGGGTAAGGTTAGTGTTAGGGTAAAGCTTAGGGTTAAGGTTAGGGTTAGTGTTAGGGTTATGGTTAGGGTTAGGGTAAGGGTAAGGGTTAGGGTTATATTTAGGGTTAGGTTTAGGGTTAGGTTTAGGGTTAGGGTTAGGGTTAGGGTAAGGGAACGAGTTAGGGTTAGGTTTAGGCTTAGGTTAAGGGTAAGGGTTAGGTTTAGGTTTGGTTTAGGGTTAGGGTAAGGATAAGGGTTAGAGTTAAGGTTAGGGTTAGGGTTGGGGTTAAGGTTAGGGTGAGGGTAAGGGTAAGGGTTAGGGTTAAGATTGGGGTTATGGTTTGGGTAAGGGTTACGGTTAGGGTTAGGGTTAGGGTTAGGGTAAGGTTTAGGGTTAGGCTTAGGGTTAGGGTTAATGTTAGGTTTAGGGTTAGGTTTACGGTTAGGATTCGGGTTAGGGTTAGGATAAGGGTTAGGGTTAGGTTTAGGGTTAGGGTTAGGCTTAGTGTTAGGGTAAGTGTAAGGGTTAGGGTTAGGGTTAGGGTTAAGGTTGAGGTTAGGGTTAGGGTTAGGGTTCGAGTAAGGTTTAGGGTTAGGGTAAGGTTAAGGTTTAGGGTTAGGGTTAGGGGTAGGGTTAGGGTATGGGTTAGGGTTAGGGTTAGGATTAAGATTAGGGTTAGTTTTAGGGTTAGGGTAAAGGTAAGGGTTAGGGTTAGGGTTAGGGTAAGGGTTAGGATTAGGGTTAGGGTTAGGGTAGGGGTCAGGGTAAGTGTAAGAGTTAGTGTTAGGGTTAAGTTTAGGATAAGGGTAGGATTAGGGTTAGGTTTAGGGTAAGGGTTAGGGTTAGGGTTAGTGTTAGGTTTAGGGTTAGGGTTAGGGTAAGGGCAAGGGTTAAGGTTAGGGTTAAGGTTAGGGTTAGGGTTAGGGTTAGGTTTAGGGTTAGGTTTAGGGTAAGGGTAAGGTTTAGGGTTAGGGTTAGTGTTAAGGTTAGGGTTAGGTTTAGGGTTAGCGATAGGGTAAGGGTTAGTGTTAGGTTAGGGTAAGGGTAAGGGTTTGGGTTAGGGTTAGAGTTAGGTTTAGGGTTAGGCTAAGGGTAACGGTTAGGGTTAGTGTTAGGGTTAGGGTCAGGTTAAGGGTTAGGATTAGGGATAGTATAAGGGTTAGTGTTAGGGTAAGTGTAAGTGTTAAGGTTAGGGTTAGGGTTAGGGTAAGGGTAAGGGTTTGTGTTAGGTTTAGGGTTAGGGTTAGGGTAAGGATAAGAGTTAGGGTTTGGGATAGGGTTAGGGTTCGGTTTAGGTTTACGGTTAGGGTAAGGGGTAGGGTTAGGGTTATGGTTATGGTTAAGGTTAGGGTTTGAGTTAGGGTAAGGGTAAGGGTTAGGGTTAGGTTTAGGGTAAGTGTAAGTGTTAGGGTTAAGGTTAGGTATAGGTTTAGGGTTAAGGTTAGGGTAAGGTTAAGGTTCAGTGCTAGGTTTAGGGTTAGGGTTAATCTAAGGTTAAGGTTTATGTTTAGGGTTAGGGTTAGGTTTAGCTTTAGGGTTAGGGTAATGATGAAGGTTAGGGTTAGGGTTAGGGTTTAGGCTAGGGTTAGGGTTAGCGTTAAGGTAAGGGTAAGGTTTAGGGTTACGGTTAGGTTTAGGGTTAAGGTTAGGGTTAGGGTTAGGGTTAGGGTTAGGGTTAGGGTAAGAGTAAGGGTTAGGGTTCGGGTTAGGTTTAGGGTTATGGTTAGGGTAAGGATAAGGGTTAGAGTTCAGATTAGTGTTAGGGTTAGGGTTAGGGTTAAGGTTAGAGTGAGGGTAAGGGCAAGGGTTAGGTTTAGGTTTAGGGTTAGGGTTAGGGTAAGGGTAAGTATTAGGGGTAGGGTTAGGGTTATGTTTCAGATAAGGGTTAGGGTTAGGTTTAGGTTTAGGATTAGGGTTCGGTTTAGGGTAAGGGTTAAGGTGAGGGTTCGGGTCAGGGTTAGGCTTAGTGTTAGGGTAAGGGTAAGGGTCATTGTTAGGGTTAGGGTTAGGGTTAGGGTTAAGGTTGAGGTTAGGATTAGGGTTAGGGATAGGGAAAGGGTTAGGGTTAGAGTTAGGGTAAGGGTTAGGTTTAGAGTTTAGGTTAGATTAAGGGTAAGGTTTAGGGTTAGGGTTAGGGGATAGGGTTATGGTTGAGATTAGGGTTAGAGTTAGAGGAAGGGTTAGGGTTAGGGTTAAGGTAAGGGTTAGGGTTTGGGTTAGGGTTAGTGTTAGAGTTAGGGTTAGTGTTAGGGTAAGGGTAAGGTTTAGGGTTAGGGTTACGGTAAGGGTTAGGGTTAGGGGTTAGGGTTAATGTTAGGGTTAGGTTAAGGGTTAGGGTTAGGTTTAGGGTTAGGGTTAGGATAAGGGTTAGGGTTAGGGTAAGGGTAAGTGTTAGGGTACGGTTTAGGGTTAGAGTTAAGTTTAGGGTTAGGGTTAGGGTTAGGGTTAGGTTTAGGTTAGGGTTAGGGTAAGGGTAAGGTTTAGGGTTAGGGTTAGGGTTAGGGTTAGGGTTAGAGTTAGGGTTGGAGTTAGGGTAAGGGGTTAGGGTTAAGGTAAGGTCAAGGGTTAGGGTTAGGGTTAAGGTTAGGGTTAGGGTTAGTGTTAAGGTTAGGTTTAGGGTTAAGGTTAGGGTAAGGGTAAGGTTTAGGGTTAGGGTTAGAATTAAGGTTAGGGTTAGGGTTAGGGTTAGGGATAGGGTAAGGGTTAGGGTTAGGTTAGGGTAAGGGTTAGGGTTAGGGTTAGGGTTAGGGTTAGATTTAGGTGTAGGGTTAGGTTAAGAGTAACGGTTAGGGTTAATGTTAGGGTTAGGGTTAGGTTAAGGGTTAGGCTTAGCGTTAGGATAAGATTTAGGGTTAGGGTAAGTGTAAGTGTTAAGGTTAGGGTTAGGGTTATGGTTAGGGTAAGGGTTAGGGTTAGGATTAGGGTTAGGGGTTAGGGTAAGGGTATGGGTTAGTGTTAGGGTTAGGTTTAGGGTTAGGTTTAGGGGTAGGGTAAGGATATGGGTTAGAGTTCAGGTTAGGGTTATGGTTAGGGTTAGGGTTAAGGTTAGGGTTAGGGTAAGGGTAAGGATTAGAGTAGGGTTAGGTTTAGAGTTAGGTTTAGGGTTAGGATTAGGGTTAGGGTTAGACTAAGGGTTAGGGTTAGAGTTAGGGTCAGGGTTAGGCTTAGTGTTAGGGGCAGGGTTGGGTTAGTGTTAGTGTTAGGGTTAGGTTAAGGGTAAGGTTAGGGTTAGGGTTAGGGTTATGGTTGAGGTTAGGGTTAGAGTTAGAGGAAGGCTTAGGGTTAGGGTTAGGGTAAGGGTTAGGGTTAGGGTTAGGGTTAGAGTTAGGGTTAGGGTTAGAGTAAGGGTAAAGGTTAGGGTTAGGGTTATGGTTAGGTTTACGGTAAGGGTTATGGTCAGGGATTAGAGTTACGGTTAGGTTTTGGTTAAGGGTTTGGGTAAGGGTGAGGGTTAGGGTTAGGGTTAGGGTAAGGGTAAGGGTTAGGGTTAGGGTTAAAATTGAGGTTAGGGTTAGGGTTAGCATAAGGGTTAGGGTTAGGGTTAGAGTTAGGGTTAGAGTTAGGGTTAGGGTTAGGGTAAGGGTAAGGGTTAGGGTTCGGGTTAGGGTTAGGGTAAGGGTTAGGGTTAGGGGTTAGGGTTAGTGTTAGGGTTAGGTTAAGGGTTAGGGTTGGGTTAGGATTAGGATAAGGGTTAGGGTTAGGGTTAGGGTAAGTGTTAGAGTTAGGCTTAGGGTTAGGGTTAGGGTTAGGGTTAGGATAAGTGTTAGTGTTAGTGTTAGGGTTAGGGTTAAGGTTAGGGTAAGGGTTATGGTTAGGGTTAGGTTTAGGGTACGTGTTAGGGTTAGAGTTAGGGTTAGAGTTAGGGTTAGGGTTAGGGTAAGGGTAAGGTTTAGGGTTAGGTTTCGGGTTAGGGTAAGGGTAAGGGTAAACTTAGGGTTAGGGTTAGGTTTAGGGTAAGGGTAAGGGTTAGGGTTAAGTTAAGGGTTACGGTTAGGCTTAGGCTTAGGGTTAGGGTTAGGGTAAGGGTAAGGGTTAAGGTTAGGTTTAGGGTTAGGGTTAGGTTTAGGGTAAGGGTTAGGTTTAGTTTTACGGTTAGGTTTAGGGTTAGGGTAAGGGTTAGGGGTAGGGTAAGGATATGGATTAGGGTAAGGTTAGTGTTAGGGTAAAGCTTAGGGTTAAGGTTAGGGTTAGTGTTAGGGTTATGGTTAGGGTTAGGGTAAGGGTAAGGGTTAGGGTTATATTTAGGGTTAGGTTTAGGGTTAGGTTTAGGGTTAGGGTTAGGGTTAGGGTAAGGGAACGAGTTAGGGTTAGGTTTAGGCTTAGGTTAAGGGTAAGGGTTAGGTTTAGGTTTGGTTTAGGGTTAGGGTAAGGATAAGGGTTAGAGTTAAGGTTAGGGTTAGGGTTGGGGTTAAGGTTAGGGTGAGGGTAAGGGTAAGGGTTAGGGTTAAGATTGGGGTTATGGTTTGGGTAAGGGTTACGGTTAGGGTTAGGGTTAGGGTTAGGGTAAGGTTTAGGGTTAGGCTTAGGGTTAGGGTTAATGTTAGGTTTAGGGTTAGGTTTACGGTTAGGATTCGGGTTAGGGTTAGGATAAGGGTTAGGGTTAGGTTTAGGGTTAGGGTTAGGCTTAGTGTTAGGGTAAGTGTAAGGGTTAGGGTTAGGGTTAGGGTTAAGGTTGAGGTTAGGGTTAGGGTTAGGGTTCGAGTAAGGTTTAGGGTTAGGGTAAGGTTAAGGTTTAGGGTTAGGGTTAGGGGTAGGGTTAGGGTATGGGTTAGGGTTAGGGTTAGGATTAAGATTAGGGTTAGTTTTAGGGTTAGGGTAAAGGTAAGGGTTAGGGTTAGGGTTAGGGTAAGGGTTAGGATTAGGGTTAGGGTTAGGGTAGGGGTCAGGGTAAGTGTAAGAGTTAGTGTTAGGGTTAAGTTTAGGATAAGGGTAGGATTAGGGTTAGGTTTAGGGTAAGGGTTAGGGTTAGGGTTAGTGTTAGGTTTAGGGTTAGGGTTAGGGTAAGGGCAAGGGTTAGGGTTTGGGTTAGGGTTAAGGTTATGTTTAGGGTTAGGGTTAGGGTTAGGTTTAGGTTAGGGTTAGGGTTATGGTAAGGGTTAGAGTTAGGTTTAGGGTTAGGATTAGGGGTTAGGCTTAGGGTTAGTGTTAGGGTTAGGGTAAGGGTTAGGGTTAGGGTTAGGGTAAGGGTTAGTGTTAGGTTTAGGGTAAGGGTAAGGGTTAGGGTTAGGGTTAGGGTAGGGTTAGGGATAGGGATAGGGTTCGGGTAAGGTTTAGGCTTAGGGTTAGGGTAAGGGTTACGGTTAGGGTTTTGGTTAGGGTAAGGTTTCGGTTTAGGGTTAGGGTAAGGGTAAGGGTTAGTGTTAGGTTTAGGTTTAGGGTTAGGGTAAGGATAAGAGTTAGGGTTTGGGATAGGGTTAGGTTTCGGGTTAGGTTTAGGGTTAGGGTTAGTGTAAGGGGTAGGGTAAGGGTTATGGTTATGGTTAAGTTTAGGGTTAGAGTTAGGGCAAGGGTAAGGGTTAGGGTTAGGGTTAGGGTAAGTGTAAGGGTTAGGGTTAGGTTTAGGGATAGGGTTAGGGTAAGGATAAGGGTAAAGTTCAGGTTAGTGTTAGTGTTAGGGTTAGGGTTAAGGTTAGAATGAGGGTAAGGTCAAGGGTTAGGGTTAGGTTTAGGGTTAGGGTTAGGGTAAGGGTAAGGGTTAGGGTTAGGGTTAAAGTTTAGGGTTAAGGTAGGTTTAGGGTTAGGATTAGGGTTAGGGTTAGGGTAAGAGTTAGGGTTAGGTTTCGGGTCAGGTTTAGGCTGAGTTTTAGGGTAAGGGTAAGGGTTAGGGTTAGGTTTAGGTTTAGGGTTAGGGTTAAGGTTGAGGTTAGGATTAGGGTTAGGGTTAGGGTAAAGTTGAGGGTTAGGGTTAGGGTAAGGGTTAGGGTTAGGTTTTGGGTTAGATTAAGGGTAATGGTTAGGGTTAGGGTTAGGTTTAAGGTTATGGTTGAGGAAGGGTTAGGGTTAGGGTTAGGTTCAGGGTTAGGGTTAGGGTTAGGGTTAGTGTTAGACTTAGGGTTAGTGTTACAATGAGGGTAAGGGTTAGGTTTAGGGTTAGGGTAAGGTTTAGGGTTATGGGTTGGGGTTAATGTTACAGTTAGTTTAAGGGTTACGGTCAGGGTTAGGGTTAGGTTTAGGATAAGGGTTAGGGTTAGGGTAAGGGTAATTGTTAGGGTTAGGGTTAGGTTTGGGGTTACGTTTAAATTAGGGTTAGGTTAAGGGTAAGTGTTAGGGTAAGGGTTAGGGTTAGGCTTTGGGTTAAGGTTCAGTTTAGGGTTAGGGTTAGGGTTAGTGTAAGGGTTAGGGTTGGGATTATGATAAGGGTTAGTGTAAGGGTGATGGTTAGGTTTAGGTTTAAGGTTGAGGTTAGGTTTAGGGTTAGGGCTAGAGTAATGATTAGGGTTAGGGTTAGGGTAAGGTTTAGGGTTAGAGTTAGGGTTAGGGTTAGGGTAAGGGTAAGGGTTAGGGTTAGGGTTAGGGTATGGGTTAGGGTTAGTGTTAGGATTAAGGTTAGGGTTAGGTTTAGGGTTAGAGTAAGTGTAAGGGTTAGGGTTAGGGTTAGGGTTAGGGTTAGGATTAGGTTTAGGGTAGGGGTCAGGGTAAGGGTGTTAGTGTTATTGTTAGGTTTAAGATAAGGGTAGGATTAGGGTTAGTTTTAGGGTTAGGGTTAGGGTTAGGGTTAGGGTAATGTTAGGGATAGGGTTAGGGTTTGGGTTAGGTTTAGGCTTAGGGTTAGGGTATGGGTTAGGGTTAGGGTTTGGATTAGGGTAAGGGTTAGGGTTAGCGTTAGGGTAAGGGTAAGGGTTAGTGTTAGGTTTAGGGTTAGGGTTAGTGTAAGGATAAGAGTTAGGGTTTGGGATAGGGTTAGGTTTCGGGTTAGGTTTAGGGTTAGGGTTAGGTTTAAGGTTAGATTTAGGGTTAGGGGTTGGGTTAGGTTTAGGGTAAGGGTTAGGGTTAGGGGTTAGGGTTAGTTTTAGGGTTAGTTGAAGGTTTAGGGTTAGGATAAGGGTTAGGTTTAGGGTTAGGGTAAGGGTAAGGGTTAGGGTTAGGATAGGGTTAGGGATAGGCTTAGGGTTCGGGTTAGGTTTAGGCTTAGGGTTAGGGTAAGGGTTAGCGTTAGGGTTTGGGTTAGGGTAAGGGTTAGGGTTATGGGTAGGGTAAGGGTAAGGTTTAGTGTTAGGTTTAGAGTTAGGGTTAAGGTAAGGATAAGAGTTAAGGTTTGGGATAGGGTTAGGGTTCGGATTAGGTTTAGGGTTAGGGTTAGGGTAAGGGGTAGGTTTAGGGTTATGGTTATGGTTAAGGTTAGGGTTAGAGTTAGGGTAAGGGTAAGGGATAGGGTTAGGGTTAGGGTTAGGGTTAGGGTTAGGGTAAGTATGAGATTTAGTGTTAGGGTTAGTGTTAGAGTAAGGGTAAGGGTTAGGATTAGGGTTAGGTTTAGGGTAAGGGTTAGGATTAGGGTTCGGGTTAGGGTAGGGGTCAGGGTAAGGGTAAGTGTTAGTGTTAGGGTTAAGTTTAGGATAAGGGTAGGATTAGCGTTAGGTTTAGGGTTAGGGTTAGGGTTAGGGTGAGGGTTAGGTATAAATTAGGGTTAGGGTTTGGGTAAGGGTAAGGGTTAGGGTTAGGGTTAGTGTTAGTTTTAGGGTTATGGTTAGGGTAAGAGCAAGGGTTAGGGTTTGGGTTAGGGTTAAGGTTATGTTTAGGGTTAGGGTTAGGGTTAGGTTTAGGTTAGGGTTAGGGGTATGGTAAGGGATAGAGTTAGGTTTAGGGTTAGGATTAGGGTTTAGGCTTAGGGTAAGGGGTTAGGGTAAGGGTTAGGGTTAGGGTTAGGGTAAGGGTTAGGGTTAGGTTTAGTGTAAGGGTAAGTGTTAGGGTTGGGGTTAGGGTTAGGGTAGGGTTAGGGATAGCGGTAGGGTTCGGGTTAGGTTTAGGCTTAGGGTTAGGGTAAGGGTTAGGGTTAGGGTTTGGGTTAGGGTAAGGGTTAGGGTTAGGGTTAGGGTAAGGGTAAGGATTAGTGTTAGGTTTAGGGTTAGGTTTAGGGTAAGGGGTAGGGTAAGGGTTATGGTTATGGTTAAGGTTAGGGTTAGAGTTAGGGTAAGGGTAAGGGTTAGGGTTAGGGTTAGGGTAAGGGTAAGGGTTAGAGTTCAGGTTAGGGTTAGGGTTATGGTTAGGGTTAGGGTAAGGGTAAGGGTTAGGGTTAGGGTTAGTTTTAGGGTTGGGGTTAGGGTAAGGATAAGGGTTAGAGTTCAGGTTAGTGTTAGTGTTAGGGTTAGGGTTAAGGTTAGAATGAGGGTAAGGGCAAGGGTTAGGGTTAGGTTTAGGGTTAGTGTTAGGGTAAGGGTAAGGGTTAGGGTTAGGGTTAGGGTTAAGGTTAGGGTTAGGGTAGGTTTAGGGTTAGGATTAGGGTTAGGGTTAGGTAAGGGTTAGGGTTAGGGTTAGGTTTAGGTTTAGGTTTAGGGTTAAGGTTGAAGTTAGGATTAGGGTTAGGGTTAGGGTAAAGTTGAGGGTTAGGGTTAGGGTAAGGGTTAGGGTTAGGGTTTGGGTTAGATTAAGGGTAAGGGTTAGGGTAAGGGTTAGTGTTAGGGTTAGGGTTAGGGTAAGGGTTAGGGTTAGGGTTAGGGTTAGGGTAGGGGTCAGGGTAAGGGTGTTAGTGTTAGGGTTAGGTTTAGGATAAGGTTAGGATTAGGGTTAGGTTTAGTGATAGGGTTAGGGTTAGGGTTAGGGTAGGGTTAGGGATAGGGTTAGGGTTCGGGTTAGGTTCAGGCTTAGGGTTAGGGTATGGGTTAGGGTTAGGGTTTGGGATAGGGTAAGGGTTAGGGTTAGCATTAGGGTAAGGGTAAGGGTTAGTGTTAGGTTTAGGATTAGGGTTAGGGTAAGGATAAGAGTTAGGGTTTGGGATAGGGTTAGGTTTCGGTTTAGGTTTAGGGTTACGGTTAGGGTAAGGGGTAGGGTTAGTGTTATGGTTATGGTTAAGTTTAGGGTTAAAGTTAGGGTAAGGGTAAGGGTTAGGGTTAGGGTTAGAGTAAGGGGAAGGGTTAGGGTTAAGGTTAGGGTTGGGTTTAGGGTTAGGGTTAGGGTAAGGGTAAGGTTTAGAGTTAGGTTTAGTGTTAGGGTTAGACTAAGAGTAAGGTTTAGGTTTAGGGTTAGGGTTAGGTTTAGGTTTAGGGTTAGGGTAAGGATAAGGGTTACAGTTCAGGTTAGGGTTAGGGTTAGGGTTAGGGTTATGTTAGGGTAAGGGTAAGGGTTAGGGTTAGGTTTATTGTTAGGGTTAGGGTAAGTATAAGGGTTAGAGATCAGGTTAGTGTTAGGGTTAGAGTTAGGGTTTAGGTGAGAGTGAGCGTAAGGGCAAAGGTTAGGGTTAGGGTTAGGGTAAGGTTCATGGTAAGAGTTAAGGTTAGGGGTAGGGTTAGGGTTAGGTAAAGGGTTAAATTTGGGGTTAGGGTTAGGGTTTGGGTTAGATTAAGGGTAAGAGTTAGGGTTAGGATTAGTGTAAGGGTTAGGGTTAGGGTTAAGGTTAGTTTTACGGTTAGGGTTAGGGTAAGGGGAAGGGTTAGGGTAAGGGTTAGGGTTAGGGTTAGGGTTAGCGTTAGGGTAAGGGTAAGGGTTAGGGTTAAGGTCAGGGTTAGGGTTAGGGTTAGGGTAAGGTTTAGGGTTAGGGTTAAGATTGAGGTTAGGGTTAGGGTTAGAGTAAGGGTTAGGGTTAGGGTTTAGGGTTAGTTTTAGGTTTAATGTTAGGGTAAGGTCAAGATTTAGGGTTAGGTTTAAGGTTAGGTTTAGGGTTAGGGTTACGGTAAGGGTTATGGTTAGGGGTTAGAGTTACGGTTAGGTTTAGGTTAAGGGTTTCGGTAAGGGTGAGGGTTAGGGTTAGGGTTAGGGTAAGGGTAAGTGTAAGGGTTAGGGTTAGGGTTAAGATTGAGGTCAGGGTTAGGGTTAGCCTAAGGTTTAGGGTTAGGGTTATTGTAAGTGTTAGGGTTAGGGTTAGGGTTAGAGTTAGGGTTAGGGTTAGGGTAAGGGTAAGGGTTAAGGTTGGGGTTTGTGTTAGGGAAAGAGTTAGGGTTAGGAGTTAGGGTTATTGTTAGGGTTAGGTTAAGGGTATGGGTTGGGTTAGGGTTAGGATAAGGATTAGGGTTAGGATAAGAGTAAGTGTTAGGGTTAGGGTTAGAATTAGGGTTAGGGTAACAGTTAGGGTTAGGGTTAGGTTTAGGTGTTACGGTTAGGGATAGGGTTATGGTTAGGTTTAGGTTTAGGGTTAGGGTTAGGGTTAGGGTAAGGGTAAGGGTTAAGGTTAGGGTTAGGGTTAGGCTTAAGGTAAGGGTTAGGGTTAGGTTTAGGGTTAGGTTTAGAGTTAGGGTTAGGGTAAGGGTAAGGGTTAGGGTTAGGGTTAGGGTTAGGGTTAGTTTTAGAGTTAGGGTTAGGGTAAGGTTAAGGGTTAGGGTAAGGCTTAGGGTTAGGCTTTGGGTTAAGGTTGAGGTTAGGGTTAGGGTTAGGGTTAGTGTAAGGGTTAGGGTTGGGATTATGGTAAGGGTTAGTGTAAGGGTGACGGTTAGGGTTAGGTTTAAGGTTCAGGTTAGGTTTAGGGTTAGGGCTAGAGTAAGGGTTAGGGTTAGGGTAAGGGTAAGGGTTAAGGTTAGGGTTAGGGTATGGGTTAGGGTTAGGTTTAGGATTAAGGTTAGGGTTAGGTTTAGCGTAGGGGTCAGGATAAGGGTGTTAGTGTTAGGGTTAGGTTTAGGATAAGGGTAGGATTAGGGTTAGGTTTAGGGTTAGGGTTAGAGTTAGGGTTAGGGTAGGGTTAGGGATAGGTTTAGGGTTCGGGTTAGGTTTAGGCTTAGGGTTAGGGTATGGGTTAGGGTTAGGGTTTGGGTTAGGGTAATGGTTAGGGTTAGCGTTAGGGTAAGGGTAAGGGTTAGTGTTAGGTTTAGGGTTAGGGTTAGGGTAAGGATAAGAGTTAGGGTATGGGATAGGGTTAGGTTTCGGTTTAGGTTTAGGGTTACGGTCAGGGTAAGGGGTAGGGTTAGGGTTATGGTTATGGTTAAGGTTAGGGTTAAAGTTAGGGTAAGGGTAAGGGTTAGGGTTAGGGTTAGGGTAAGGGTAAGGGTTAGGGTTAAGGTTAGGGTTGGGTTTAGGGTTAGGGTTAGGGTAAGGGTAAGGTTTAGGGTTAGGTTTAGTGTTAGGGTTAGACTAAGAGTAAGGTTTAGGTTTAGGATCAGGGTTAGGTTTAGGTTTAGGGTTAGGGTAAGGATAATGGTTAGAGTTCAGGTTAGGGTTAGGGTTAGGGTTAGGGTTAGGTTGGGGTAAGGGTAAGGGTAAGGGTTAGGGTTAGGGTAAGGGTAAGGTTTAGTGTTAGGTTTAGAGTTAGGGTTAAGATAAGGATAAGAGTTAGGGTTTGGGATAGGGTTAGAGTTCGGGTTAGGTTTAGGGTTAGGGTTAGGGTAAGGGGTAGGTTTAGGGTTATGGTTATGGTTAAGGTTAGGGTTAGAGTTAGGGTAAGGGTAAGGGTTAGGGTTAGGGTTAGGGTTAGGTTAAGTGTTTGATTTAGGGTTAGGGTTAGTGTTAGAGTAATGGTAAGGGTTAGGGTTAGGGTTAGGGTAAGGGTTAGGGTTACGGGTTAGGGTTAGGTTTAGGGTTAATGTTAGGGTAAGGTCAAGGTTTAGGGTTAGGGTTAAGGTTAGGGTTAGGGTTAGGGTTACGGTAAGGGTTATGGTTAGGGGTTAGAGTTACGGTGAGATTTAGGTTAAGGGTTTGGGTAAGGGTGAGGGTTAGGGTTAGGGTTAGGGTAAGGGTAAGGGTAAGTGTAAGGCTTAGGGTTAGGGTTAGGGTTAAGATTGAGTTTAGGGTTAGGGTTAGCCTAAGGGTTAGGGTTAGGGTTAGGTTAAGGGTTAGGGTTAGGGTTAGGGTTAGAGTTAGGGTTAGGGTTAGGTTTAGGTGTTAGCGTTAGGGATAGGGTTATGGTTAGGTTTAGGTTTAGGGTTAGGGTTAGGGTAAGGGTAAGGGTTAGGGTTATGGTAAGGGTTGGGGTTAGTTTTAGGGTTACGGTTAGGGTAAGGGTAAGGGTTAAGGTTTGGGTTAGGGTTAGGGTTAAGGTAAGGGTTAGGGTTAGGGTTAGGGTTAGGTTTTGGGTAAGGGTAAGTGTTAGGGTTAGGGTTAGTGTTAGGGTTAGGTTTAGGGTTAGCTTTAGGGTAACGGAAGGGTTAGGGTTAGGGTTAAGGTTAGGGTTAGGGCTAGGGTTAGGTTTAGGGTTAGGGTAAGGGTAAGGGTAAGGGTAAGGGTTAGGGTTAGGGTTAGGGTTAAGGTTAGTGTTAGGGTTAGGGTTAGGGTTAGGGTTAGGATAAGGGTAGGATTAGGGTTAGGTTTAGGGTTAGGGTTAGGGTTAGGGTAGGGTTAGGGATAGGTTTAGGGTTCGGGTTAGGTTTAGGCTTAGGGTTAGGGTATGGGTTAGGGTTAGGGTTTGGGTTAGGGTAATGGTTAGGGTTAGCGTTAGGGTAAGGGTAAGGGTTAGTGTTAGGTTTAGGGTTAGGGTTAGGGTAAGGATAAGAGTTAGGGTATGGGATACGGTTAGGTTTCGGTTTAGGTTTAGGGTTACGGTCAGGGTAAGGGGTAGGGTTAGGGTTATGGTTATGGTTAAGTTTAGGGTTAAAGTTAGGGTGAGGGTAAGGGTTAGGGTTAGGGTTAGGGTAAGGGTAAGGATTAGGGTTAAGGTTAGGGTTGGGTTTAGGGTTAGGGTTAGGGTAAGGGTAAGGTTTAGGGTTAGGTTTAGTGTTAGGGTTAGACTAAGAGTAAGGTTTAGGTTTAGGGTTAGGGTTAGGTTTAGGTTTAGGGTTAGGGTAAGGATAAGGGTTAGAGTTCAGGTTAGGGTTAGGGTTAGGGTTAGGTTAGGGTAAGGGTAAGGGTTAGGGTTAGGGTTAGGTTTATTGTTAGGGTTAGGGTAAGTATAAGGGTTAGAGATCAGGTTAGTGTTAGGGTTAGGGTTAGGGTTAAGGTTAGAGTGAACGTAAGGGCAAGGGTTAGGGTTAGGTTTATGGTTAGGGTAAGGTTAATGGTAAGGGTTAGGGTTAGGGTTAGGGTTAAGGTTAGGGTTAGGGTTAGGTAAAGGGTTAAATCTAGGGTTAGGGTTAGGGTTTGGGTTAGATTAAGGGTAAGAGTTAGGGTTAGGGTTAGGGTTAGGGTTAGGGTTAGGTTAGGATAAGGGTAAGGGTTAGGGTTAGGGTTAGGTTTAGGGTTAGGGTTAGGGTAAGTATAAGGGTTAGAGATCAGGTTAATGTTAGGGTTAGGGTTAAGGTTAGAGTGAGCGTCAGGGCAAGGGTTAGGGTTAGGTTTACGGTTAGGGTAAGGGTAAGGGTTAGGGTTAGGGTTAAGGTTAGGGTTAAGGTTGAGGTTAGGATTAGGGTTAGGGTTAGGAAAGGGTTAGGGTTAGGGTTACGGTAAGGGTTAGGGTTAGGGTTTGGGTTAGATTAAGGGTAAGAGTTAGGGTTAGGGTTAGGGTAAGGGTTAGGGTTAGGGTTAGGTTTAGGTGTTTAGGGTTAGGGTGAGGGTTAGGGTTAGGTTTAGGGTTAGGGTTAGGGTAAGGGTAAGAGTTACGGTTAGGGTTAAGGTTAGTTTTACGGTTACGGTTATGGTAAGGGTTAGGGTAAGGTTTAGGGTTAGAGTTAAGGTTAGGGTTAGGGTTAGGGTTAGGGTTAGGTTTAGGTTTAGGGGTTGGGTTAGGTTTAGGGTAAGTGTTAGGGTTAGGGGTTAGGGTTAGTTTTAGGGTTAGTTGAAGGGTTAGGGTTAGGGTATGGGTTAGGGTTAGGGTTAGGGTAAGGGTAAGTGTTAGGGTTAGGGTAGGGTTAGGGATAGGGTTAGGGTTCGGGTTAGGTTTAGGCTTATGGTTAGGGTAAGGGTTAGGGTTAGGGTTTGGGTTAGGCTAAGGGTTAGGGTTAGGGTTAGGGATAGGGTAAGGGTAAGGTTTAGTGTTAGGTTTAGAGTTAGGGTTAAGATAAGGATAAGAGTTAGGGTTTGGGATAGGGTTAGAGTTCGGGTTAGGTTTAGGGTTAGGGTTAGGGTAAGGGGTAGGTTTAGGGTTATGGTTATGGTTAAGGTTAGGGTTAGAGTTAGGGTAAGGGTAAGGGTTAGGGTTAGGGTTAGGGTTAGGTTAAGTGTTTGATTTAGGGTTAGGGTTAGTGTTAGAGTAATGGTAAGGGTTAGGGTTAGGGTTAGGGTAAGGGTTAGGGTTACGGTTTAGGGTTAGGTTTAGGGTTAATGTTAGGGTAAGGTCAAGGTTTAGGGTTAGGGTTAAGGTTAGGGTTAGGGTTAGGGTTACGGTAAGGGTTATGGTTAGGGGTTAGAGTTACGGTGAGATTTAGGTTAAGGGTTTGGGTAAGGGTGAGGGTTAGGGTTAGGGTTAGGGTAAGGGTAAGGGTAAGTGTAAGGCTTAGGGTTAGGGTTAGGGTTAAGATTGAGTTTAGGGTTAGGGTTAGCCTAAGGGTTAGGGTTAGGGTTAGGTTAAGGGTTAGGGTTAGGGTTAGGGTTAGAGTTAGGGTTAGGGTTAGGTTTAGGTGTTAGCGTTAGGGATAGGGTTATGGTTAGGTTTAGGTTTAGGGTTAGGGTTAGGGTAAGGGTAAGGGTTAGGGTTATGGTAAGGTTTGGGGTTAGTTTTAGGGTTACGGTTAGGGTAAGGGTAAGGGTTAAGGTTTGGGTTAGGGTTAGGGTTAAGGTAAGGGTTAGGGTTAGGGTTAGGGTTAGGGTTAGGTTTTGGGTAAGGGTAAGGGTTAGGGTTAGGGTTAGTGTTAGGGTTAGGTTTAGGGTTAGCTTTAGGGTAACGGAAGGGTTAGGGTTAGGGTTAAGGTTAGGGTTAGGGCTAGGGTTAGGTTTAGGGTTAGGGTAAGGGTAAGGGTAAGGGTTAGGGTTAGGGTTAGGGTTAAGGTTAGTGTTAGGGTTAGGGTTAGGGTTAGGGTTAGGATAAGGGTAGGATTAGGGTTAGGTTTAGGGTTAGGGTTAGGGTTAGGGTAGGGTTAGGGATAGGTTTAGGGTTCGGGTTAGTTTTATGCTTAGGGTTAGGGTATGGGTTAGGGTTAGGGTTTGGGTTAGGGTAATGGTTAGGGTTAGCGTTAGGGTAAGGGTAAGGGTTAGTGTTAGGTTTAGGGTTAGGGTTAGGGTAAGGATAAGAGTTAGGGTATGGGATACGGTTAGGTTTCGGTTTAGGTTTAGGGTTACGGTCAGGGTAAGGGGTAGGGTTAGGGTTATGGTTATGGTTAAGGTTAGGGTTAAAGTTAGGGTGAGGGTAAGGGTTAGAGTTAGTGTTAGGGTAAGGGTAAGGATTAGGGTTAAGGTTAGGGTTGGGTTTAGGGTTAGGGTTAGGTTAAGGGTAAGGTTTAGGTTAGGTTTAGTGTTAGGGTTAGACTAAGAGTAAGGTTTAGGTTTAGGGTTAGGGTTAGGTTTAGGTTTAGGGTTAGGGTAAGGATAAGGGTTAGAGTTCAGGTTAGGGTTAGGGTTAGGGTTAGGTTAGGGTAAGGGTAAGGGTAAGGGTTAGGGTTAGGGTTAGGTTTATTGTTAGGGTTAGGGTAAGTATAAGGGTTAGAGATCAGGTTAGTGTTAGGGTTAGGGTTAGGGTTAAGGTTAGAGTGAGCGTAAGGGCAAGGGTTAGGGTTAGGTTTATGGTTAGGGCAAGGTTAAGGGTAAGGGTTAGGGTTAGGGTTAGGGTTAAGGTTAGGGTTAGGGTTAGGGTTAGGTAAAGGGTTAAATTTAGGGTTAGGGTTAGGGTTTGGGTTAGATTAAGGGTAAGAGTTAGGGTTAGGGTTAGGGTTAGGGTTAGGGTTAGGTTAGGATAAGGGTAACGGTTAGGGTTAGGGTTAGTGTTAGGGTTAGGTTTAGGGTTAGCTTTAGGGTAACGGAAGGGTTAGGGTTAGGGTTAAGGTTAGGGTTAGGGCTAGGGTTAGGTTTAGGGTTAGGGTAAGGGTAAGGGTAAGGGTTAGGGTTAGGGTTAGGGTTAAGGTTAGTGTTAGGGTTAGGGTTAGGGTTAGGGTTAGGATAAGGGTAGGATTAGGGTTAGGTTTAGGGTTAGGGTTAGGGTTAGGGTAGGGTTAGGGATAGGTTTAGGGTTCGGGTTAGGTTTAGGCTTATTGTTAGGGTATGGGTTAGGGTTAGGGTTTGGGTTAGGGTAATGGTTAGGGTTAGCGTTAGGGTAAGGGTAAGGGTTAGTGTTAGGTTTAGGGTTAGGGTTAGGGTAAGGATAAGAGTTAGGGTATGGGATACGGTTAGGTTTCGGTTTAGGTTTAGGGTTACGGTCAGGGTAAGGGGTAGGGTTAGGGTTATGGTTATGGTTAAGGTTAGGGTTAAAGTTAGGGTAAGGGTAAGGGTTAGGGTTAGGGTTAGGGTAAGGGTAAGGGTTAGGGTTAAGGTTAGGGTTGGGTTTAGGGTTAGGGTTAGGGTAAGGGTAAGGTTTAGGGTTAGGTTTAGTGTTAGGGTTAGACTAAGAGTAAGGTTTTGGTTTAGGGTTAGGGTTAGGTTTAGGTTTAGGGTTAGGGTAAGGATAAGGGTTAGAGTTCAGGTTAGGGTTAGGGTTAGGGTTAGGTTAGGGTAAGGGTAAGGGTTAGGGTTAGGGTTAGGTTTATTGTTAGGGTTAGGGTAAGTATAAGGGTTAGAGATCAGGTTAGTGTTAGGGTTAGGGTTAGGGTTAAGGTTAGAGTGAGCGTAAGGGCAAGGGTTAGGGTTAGGTTTATGGTTAGGGTAAGGTTAATGGTAAGGGTTAGGGTTAGGGTTAGGGTTAAGGTTAGGGTTAGGGTTAGGGTTAGGTAAAGGGTTAAATTTAGGGTTAGGGTTAGGGTTTGGTTTAGATTAAGGGTAAGAGTTAGGGTTAGGGTTAGGGTTAGGTTAGGATAAGGGTAAGGGTTAGGGTTAGGGTTAGGTTTAGGGTTAGGGTTAGGGTAAGTATAAGGGTTAGAGATCAGGTTAGTGTTAGGGTTAGGGTTAAGGTTAGGGTTAGGGTTAGGGTTAGGGTTAGAGTTAGGGTTAGGGGTTAGGCTTAGTTTTAGGGTTAGGTGAAGTGTTATGTTTAGGGTTAGAGTTAGGATAAGCATAAAGGTTAGGGGTAGGGTGTTAGTGTTAGGGTTCGGGTTAGGGTTAGGGTAAGGGTAAGGGTTAGGGTTAGGGTTAGGGTTAGGTTTTAGTTTGGGGTTAAGTTTAGGATTAGGGTTAGGGTAAGGGTAAGGTTTAGGGTTATGGTAGGGTTAGGGTAAGTGTTAAGGTCAGGGTTATGGTTAGGGTAAGGGAAAGGGTTAGGGTTAGGTTTAGGATTAGGGTTAAGGTTAGGGTTAGGGTTAGGGTTAGGGATAGGGTAAGGGTTAGGGTTAGGTTAGAGTACGGGTTGGGGTTAGGGTTAGGGTTAGGGTTAGAGTTAGGTTTAGGGTTAGGTTAAGGGTAACGATTAGAGTTAATGTTAGGGTTAGGGTTATTTTAAGGGTTAGGGTTAGATTTAGGATAAGGGTTACAGTTAGGTAAGTATAAGGGTTAGAGATCAGGTTAGTGTTAGGGTTAGGGTTAGGGTTAGGGTTATGGTTATGGTTAGGGTAAGGGTTACGGTTAGGGTTAGGG
>JANJXV010001405.1:0-2500 GCA_024803745.1 Megascapheus bottae | reverse complement strand
GTTAGGGTTAGGGTTAGCGTAAGGGTTAGGGTTAGAGTTAGGGTAAGGGTTAGGGTTAGGGTTAGGGTTAGGGTTAGAGATAAGGTTAGGGTTAGGGTTAAGGTAAGGGTAAGGGTTAGGGTTAGGGTTAGGTTTAGGGTTAGGTTTAGGGTTAGGGTAAGTGTAAGGGTAAGGGTTAGTGTTAGGTTTAGCATTAGGGTAAGGGCAAGGGTAAAATTTAGGGTTAGAGTTAGGGTAAAGGTTAGTGTTAGGGTAAGGGTAAGGGTAAGGTTTAGGGTTAGGCTTAGGGTTAGGGTAAGGTTAAGTGTAAGGGTTAGGGTTAGTGTTGGGTTTAGGGTAAGGGTAAGGGTTAGGGTTAAGTTTATGGTTAGGGTTAGGTTTAGGGTTAGGGTTAGGGTAAGGGTAAGGGTGAAGATTAGGTTTACGGTTAGGGTTAGGGTTAGGGTAAGGATTAGGTTTAGGGTTAGGGTTAGGTTTAGGGTTAGGGTAGGGATACGGGTTAGGGTTAGGTTTAGGGTTAGGGTAAGGGTTAGGGTTAGGTTTAGGTTTAGATTTAGGGTTAGGGATAGGGTTAGGGTTAGGGTTTGGGTAAAGATAAGGGTTAGGGTTAGGGTTTGGTTTAGGTTTAAGAGTAGGGTTAGGACTAGGTTTAGGGTTAGGGTTAGGGTTAGGGTAAGGGTAGGGTTAGGGTTAGGGTTAGGGTTAAGATTGACGTTAGGGTTAGGGTTAGCGTAAGGGTTAGGGTTAGAGTTAGGGTAAGGGTTAGGGTTAGGGTTAGGGTTAGAGTTAGGGATAGGGTTAGGGTAAGGGTAAGGGTTAGGGGTTAGGGTTAGTGTTATGGTTAGGTTAAGGGTTAGGGTTGGGTTACGGTTAGGATAAGGGTAAGGGTTAGGTTAAGAGTAAGTGTGAGTGTTAGGGTTAGAGTTAGGGTTAGAGTAACGGTTAGGGTTAGGGTTAGGGTTAAGATTGAGGTTAGGGTTAGGGTTAGCGTAAGTGTTAGGGTTAGAGTTAGGGTGAGGGTTAGGGTTAGGGTTAGGGTTAGAGTTAGGGATAGGGTTAGGGTAAGGGTAAGGGTTAGGGATTAGGGTTAGTGTTAGGGTTAGGTTAAGGATTAGGGTTGGGTTAGGGTTAGGATAAGGGTAAGGGTTAGGTTAAGAGTAAGTGTTAGTGTTAGGGTTAGAGTTAGGCTTAGGGTAACGGTTAGGGTTAGGGTTAGGTTTTCGTGTTAGGGTTAGGGTTAGGGTTAGGGTTAGAGGTTAATGTTAGGGTTAGGGTTAGGGTGAGTGTTAGGTTAAGGCTTAGGATTAGGGTTAGGGTTAGAATTAGGTTTAGGTTTGGTTAAGGGTAAGGGTTAGGTTTAGGGTTAGAATTAGGTTTACGGTTGGTTAAGGGTAAGGGTTAGGTTAGGGTTAGGGTTAGGGTTAGTGTAAGGGTTAATGTTAGGGTTAGGGTAAGTGTTAGGGTTAGGGTTAGGGTTAGGGTTAGGGTTAAGGTTAGGGTAAGGGTTATGGTTAGGGCTAGGTTAGGTTTGGGTTTAAGTTTAGGGTTAGGGTTAGGGTAAGGGTAAGGGTTTGGGTTAGGGTTAGGTTTAGGGGACTTATTAGGGTTAGGGTTAGGGTTAGGGTTAGGGTTAGGGTAAGGGTTAGAGATTGGGTTAGGGTTAGGGTTAAGGTAAGGGTAAGGTTTAGGGTTAGGGTTAGGTTTAGGGTTAGATTTAGGGTAAGTGTAAGGGTAAGGGTTAGTGTTAGGTTTAGCCTTAGGGTAAGGGCAAGGGTAAAGGTTAGGGTTAGAGTTAGGGTTAGAGTTAGGGTAAGGGTTAGTGTTAGGGTAAGGGTAAGGGTAAGGTTTAGGGTTAGGCTTATGGTTAGGGTAAGGTTAAGTGTAAGGGTTAGGGTTAGTGTTGGGTTTAGGGTTAGGTTTAGGGTTAGGGTTAGGGTAAGGGTAAGGGTGAAGGTTAGGTTTACGGTTAGGGTTAGGGTTAGTGTAAGGGTTAAGTTTAGGGTTAGGGTTAGGTTTAGGTTTAGGGTTAGGGTTAGGGTTAGGGTAGGGATACGGGTTAGGGTTAGGGTTAGGGTTAGGGTAAGGGTTAGGTTTAGGTTTAGGTTTAGGTTTAGGGTTAGGGATAGGGTTAGGGTTAGGGTTTGGGTAAAGATAAGTGTTAGGGTTAGGGTTAGGTTTAGGTTTAAGGGTAGGGTTAGGACTAGGTTTACGGTTAGTGTTAGGGTTAGGGTAAGCGTAAGGGTTAGGGTTAGGGTTAGGGTTAAGGTTGAGGTTAGGGTTAGGGTTAGCATAAGGGTTAAGGTTAGAGTTAGGGTAAGGGTTAGGGTTAGGGTTAGAGTTAGGGTTAGGGTTGGGTTAGGGTTAGGATAAGGGTAAGGGTTAGGTTAAGAGTAAGTGTTAGTGTTAGGGTTAGATTTAAGGTTAGGGTAACGGTTAGGGTTAGGGTTAGGTTAAGGTGTTAGGGTTAGGGTTAGGGTTAGGGTTAGAATTAGGTTTAGGG